>APFE030177090.1:31696-87333 GCA_000404065.3 Pinus taeda
TCTTCTCAACACACTTATGACCTTTAGTGCATTTGCTATCACAATTGTAACAAAGCCCTTTTTCTCTTTTTTCTTCCAATTGTTGTGGTGTAACCCTTGTAGGTTGTGGAAGGCTAGGAGAAACAACACTTCCATCTTTATAATTGTGAGGGGAATGCTTCCTGGTTTCCATAATTTTGCTTTCCAATATGTCACAGAGCCCTTTTACTCTTTCCAATTGTTGTGGTGTTGCTCTAAAGAAGGTGTTGCTCTTTGTATCCTCATAATGTGCTATCATTTCCTCCGTGAAAATTGACCATGTAACAAGTTGTTTACGAGAACAAAGCCCTTCATACCATAAAAATTAATCTAGCTCTAAATATGAAGATGCAATACATACCTTTTGTAATAGTGGTACACCATGTAGATCAAAATATTGTTCCATCTGAAGTATCTAATTTACTGGATCCTTGCCATCAAACTTCCTCATCTTGCTTTTTCTTGATTTTAGGAGCTCGATCTTGAAACGATTGTACCTCTATACTTTCAGATCTTTAAGTTCTAAAATTTTGACCTACAGTATCCATCTGTGTCCTCTTTCCAATGCCACTAGTCTTATCCAAATTGTATTCTTCAAGGAAGAGTTATGCGAAATCTCCCACAATGACCTGATTATAGACTAGTTCAGTAGAGCGAACTTGTACGACGTGCCATGAGTCACTGTTTCAACCTTTGGCTCTAAAAAATAAATACAAGAAACCAAAACCTGTCCTCTTTCTATAACTTCTGACAAAATTTCAATACGATGCTCAGAGAGAAAGTTATGACGATTTTCCCCAGGTCACCTGTTTGGAATGTAATTCAGGAATCTACAAAAAGACCAACTTCCTCAGATCATATCTCCACAAATATAGTGTGAAAAGTTCTGAAATTCGGACCCAAGGTTCAACTTGATTTCTTCTCAAATGGGTTTTGTTTTTTAACTTTTGAAACGTCGTAGAAAAAAAATGTTATAGCGAAAATGCCACGATGACCTGTTTGGAGCAGCGAAACCCCAGAATCCAAAGCTCTGATACCAAATGTTATGAAACTAGCTCAAGAAAAGATAGAAAAGATAGATCAACGCCTTATAATTCAGCCTCTTCAAGGGGGAAACCTCCTTTACATTACATAAATGAACAATTCTTGGATGATACAAATTAAAAGACCTCCTTTCTATATATAGGAGTCTAAGGGATCATAACATAATTAGAGCCGACATAACAATAATAATGTAAGGGCACAATAATAATAATAGTGGGCTTCTATAAGGTACAATAGTAACAATATGGGCACTACATGGGTACATCAATATAATAAGTGGGTTGTAATAATAACAATAAGGGGTTACACTAGTAGTATAGGGGCCTAACAGTTTGAAGCAAGACAAAACAGTTCAACCGGAGGTGCACGAAGAGATATGGTTCCTGAAATTTAAGGGTTAGGGGCATGACAAAGACCACTGCCCGGTCTTTGCAAACTATATTGTAGGAAGAGGATCTATGCCTTTAAGGCTGGAGGACTAAGAAGGACTAAGCACGGGGCCTGCGTTTTGGTGCGCTATATGTCAAGTACCAGGGAAACATACTATTGATAATTGTCACTTGCTGCAAAAGTTTGTACAGACACTACAACAACTGTTTTGCAACTTCTACAGGTCGATAGGGCAAGAGGACAACAGCAAAAGTTGTGAATTAATGATGGACAAAACACCCGCCTATAGGGTTCAGGTAGAAACGTAACCCCCTGACCAAAATGTTGGTATGGAGCAAACAGGCTTTCAGGGGCGAGGACGAGGCTGAGGCAGAGGAGGACCTAGTATAGGTCGGGGACAGCTAATCTGCTACAATTATGGAGGACCAGGACACTATGCTCATGAATGCACTAACCCAACGCGTCTATCGTGCAAATATTGTACTTAGTTTTATCATGAGACAGAAGACTGGCCTACGCTGATAGCACGCATACGTAACAAAGGGGTGCTACCACCTCAGCTGATTCATAACCTACAGATGATGAGGTATGAGCCTCATGAAGAGGATTCGAATGTGAACATAGTGCTCCGAAGTGGAATTGCAACGGAAAATTATAAGGTAAAACAACCCGAAGACAATGCATGGGTTCGCAAAGTTCTGGCAAAGCAGGCTGAATTTGATTTGGAGCGCGCATGTGAAACATTCATGGAAGCAAAGAAGAGCTTCGCTAAGGCCTCTACCTCAGGGAGCATGGATAAGCCTGATCAAGAAATGGACCCTTCTATGCTTACGACTTTTCTAGAAACCTGCATGAATTTGTTGCGCGATAGCAAGGCTGTGAAAGGGTTGGAGGAACTTATAAATAGATGTGCTGGAAACACTCCAAATGAACCGCGCATGGTACGAAAGATTGGTAAGAATAAAGCAAGGACATGGCATGAGATGAGACTGACCACGTAGATAGGAGAATATGAAATGGATCGAGTTATTTTGGATTTGGGGTCCGACATGAACGTGTTGCCAAAACAGACTTGGGAGTTGATGAGGAGACCCATGCTGCAATGGTCTCCGATCAAGTTAAGGATGGAAAATAAGCGGAAGATCATCCCCATGGGATGGCTGCAAGGAGTAACTGTAGATTTTGAAGGCATGAGCACATTGGCTAACTTTGAAGTAATATAAATTGTGGATGACCGCAACCCCTACCCTGCGCTCCTTGGCATTGATTGGGCTACTGACATGAACGGGGTAATCAACCTAAAGAAGTGAAAGATGATATTTGAAAAGAAACCGCTTCACGTAATAATACCCTAAGATCCTGTTGAAGGATCGTGCTATATTGAACCATTCCGCAATTATGAAGGCGATGATGATTTGGACTACATATATAAGATAACAGCGCAAGACCAAGATTGGGTGAATCTGATAGTGGATGGATGAATTACATGGGATCGTGAGTTCCCCACCTTATACTCTGATGAAGAATTAGAGCGCTGGCAAAATCAGCTACATGAAGTAACCACGCTGAGTTGTAACATGATGACTCGGTCGTTGCGCTATGTATCGTCATAGGTAAGAAATTTTCCCACTTACAATGGCTTGAATGATGTAGATGTATTTTTGGATGCATTTGAGAGGGAAGTACCAGAAAATCAACGCTTCTAAGCTTTGGACTAGGCACTGCACACTATGCCCACAAGATGGTGGGGTACGCACAAGAGTAGTTTTGATGATTGGCGCGAGTGTAGGAGGATGATGAGAACATGCTTTGGGAGGGTGAAGGTACAAATGATAGACAAATATGATGGGAAGGATGATCCACGTGCACACTTGGCCAAATGGGCTAAGGCTTATGGAGTGAAGCCCCAACCTGAATGGGTGCACTTGTTCTATCACACCTTGGATGTCATCCCGATGAACTGGTACTTGGAGACAGAGCCCCACCATGGTACAGGTGAATGGAATATTCTACGTGAAGGATTTATCATGACATGTATCTTCAAAGACGGGTTTGACTGTATTTACAAAGCACTACAAGAAGTTAAAGCAACAATCTTTAGGATACCCCAGGATCCTTTGGATCTAATTCAACTCGATTGGACTACTCAATTGAGCCACATGCTGGAATGCTATAATGTGACTGCCAAAGAAGAAGATGAGCATCCACAAAAGATTAATATCCTTGAAACCGAGGGTCACTGCGAGGTCGAGGGACTGCAAATTGATAATATTGATATAACCGCGCCATTGAAAACGAAACAGGTAAATATTGATACGAAGAAGGATCCCAAATTCACGAAGATTGGAGATTACTGGGATGACGTGACTATAGATAAGGTCAATGAATTTCTCCGCGAATACCAGGATTTGTTCCCTACCAAGTTTACAGAGCTAAAGGGGATAATAGGAGACCTGGGTGTTATGAAGATCACATTAAAACCTGACGCAAAGTCGGTTAATCAAAGACCTTACCATCTCAATCCAAAGTATAAGGAGAAGGTCTGCTTAGAGCTAGACAAGATGCTCATGGCAGGCATCATTGAGCCTGTAGAAGAATCTGATTGGGTAAGCCCAATGATGGTATAGGAAAAGAAGCAGAAGGATGAAATAAGGATATGTGTGGATCTCAGGAAGTTGAATGATGCTTGCATACATGATCCTTTCCCAACTCCGTTCAATGATGAGGTATTGGATAATGTAGGTGGCCAAGAAGCATACTCCTTCACTGATGGGTTCTTTGGGTACCATCAGATTAAAATCGCACCTGAAGATAGAAGCAAGACAACCTTCATGGCTGAGTGGGGATGTTTTCAGTACACTGTAATGGCTTTCGGGTTTAAGAATGTGCCTGCAATTTTTTCGTGTGTAGTCATTGTTGCATTCAAATAATTCATTCATAAGTTTCTGGAGGTGTACTTTAATCACTGGATTGTGTTTGGGTTGGTAAAACGCCATGTGGCAAGCTTGTGCTTAATGCTGGATACTTGTCGAAGGTACTAGATTGTGCTCAATCTGAAGAAATGCTTGTTTTGTGTTCCTTTTGTGACTCTGTTGGGTCATGTGGTCTGTAGACAAGGGCTAATGGTAGATCCCATGAAGATCACAGTGATACTTAACTTAGAGGCATCAAGGAGTGTAAAATATTTGCGTGCAACCTTAGGACATACTGGGTATTACAAGAAGTTTATCAAGGGAAATTCCCAGATCATTGCGCCTATGGAGAAGTTGTTGAAAAAGGATGCCACGTTCTGGAACGAGGACTGTCAGAAGAGCTTGGATTTATTGAAAGGAAAAATGGTCACCGCGCCAATTTTAGTCTTCCCAGATTGGAAGAAGGAGTTTCATGTACATGTAGACGCATCATGTATAGCACTGGGAGCAGTACTAACAAAGGCTAATGGAGGAGAATTGGACCATCCTATAGAATTCGCAAGCAGGAGGTTATCCAAGGTTGAGAAGAACTATTCCACCACTGAGCACGAAGGGTTAGCCATGGTATACGCACTCCAGAAGTTTAGACACTATTTCCTGGGTGGAGATTTTAAGATGTATACGGATCATTCTGCGTTGAAGTACCTGGTCAGTAAGCGTGTGTTGGGGAAAAATTTGTAGTTGGTTGTTATTATTTTGGGAGTATGATTTTGAGGTTATTGTGAAGCCTAGATGATGGAACATGGGACCAGACCATTTGTCGCGCATCGAAATGGGGGAAGAACACACTAATTTGGACAAGGGATTGCCTAACATGAAGCTATTTGCAGTGCACGTGGCGAATGGTCATTTTGAAGACATCATACACTTCCCAACGACAGGAACTACCCCGGAAGGTTACATCATCCAGCAGAAGGAGTTAGTGGTGCACGCGGCAAACTTTTCTCTCATTGTTGGTCATCTGTACAAAATGGGATCTAATGAAGTATTATGACAATATGTACCAGATTTTGAAAGGAGCAGTATCCTTGCGGACACTCATGAGGGTGCCATGAGAGGCCATTATGTAGGAAGAGAAACCACGTAGAATATTCTATGTGTAGGGTTGTGGTGGCCAACCCTCCATCAGGGTTCAAAAACTTACTGTAAGGAATGTGACGTGTGTCAAAGGACTGGAAGGCTATCATGGAGGGATGAGTTTCCTCTGAACCCATAGATGACGTTACAACATTTTGAGAAATGGGTGATAGATTTTGTGGAACCCACTCAGCCCCAAGGGAAGAAGATGGGAGCACGGTACATTATCATTGCGACTGAGTATTTGACTCAATGGGCGGAGGCACAACCTGTGAAGGACTGCAAAGGTATAGCCGCTACGAAGTTCCTCTTTGAGTATGTACTGACGCAATTTGGGTGTCCAAAGATTCTGATGAGCGATCGTGGTACGCACTTTCTGAACGAGATGATCAGCACACTGACGGAGGAATTTCAATTATATCACCAGAAAAGCACGCCTTATCACCCACATGCTAATGGGATGGTGGAAGCATTCAATAAGGCATTGAAAACATGCTGACCAAGGTTTGCAATGGTCAGCGAAGTGATTGGGACCTGAAAATACCTGCAGTATTATGAGCCTATCAGATGACATGCAAAAATTTGACCGAACAGACACCCTTTAGGCTTGTATATGGTTTTGAAGTAGTGATGCCCATGGAATACATTGTGCCCAGTCTATGCATTCGGAACTCACGGGTATGACGGATTGAGGAGCCATGGAAGAGAGTCTCGTGCAACTGGCTGAGCTTGAGGAAGAGATATTTCTAGCTGGATTTCACCAACAGGTCCAAAAGCGGCGCGAAAAAGCATGGCATGATCGACACATTAAGCTGTGCACCTTTAAGGTAAATGATCTGGTTTTGTTATATGACAGCAAGTTTGAAAAAGTTCCATGGAAATTCAAAATGCACTGGTTAGGGCCCTATGTCATGAAGGAGATTACCAACGGTGGAGCAGTTCAGTTGGTTAAATTGAATAGGGATCCCTTCCCAAGAAAGGTGAATGGCAGTCAATTGAAGCCATACACCGGTGATCTAGCCAGGTGACTATATGAGGGTAGCATAGTCTTAGTGCTCTAGGCAGTTGAAAGGAGGTGTAGGACTATAAACTACACTACCCGAGTTGGGGAACTATGCAATAGGAGGATTGTGCGGAGCTATGAAATGTCACAGAGTTTGCGATAGTGCGAAGGGAGTTTCGCTACCCAGGGAGAAATCATGCAAGTCAACCAGAAAGTGACCGTTAAAGTCATTGTTCATGATTTGATGGTAGAAATGCGTCCAAATGGAGTGGGCGACCGGCATTTAAGAAAAAATTTATGGGTACGATCCTTGCAAAACCTATCGCCAATCCATTATTAACGAACTGAATGTGGGGGGAATGATCAGATTTGAATTCAAAATGCCCTATAAATTACAAGCGGCTGCCCAATGAAAAACACTTGGCATTTTGAGAACTGAGTTGTTGAGCTCTTAGGCACACATGAACCATGGATTCTTTGAATCTCTGATAGCGAGTTCGGCGTTTGAGCAATTACCAAAGGATACACAAGAATTGTTGAATAGTTTCATGTCGACACCCATAGAAGTTATGGACACCGAAGAAGTGACAGCCAAGGGGACTGTGCCGGAAGTTGTTAGGGAAGCAGAGGGATTTTCTCCAGAGGTTGCCAAGGCATTAGCTGAAGTTCCCAAATCACCACAAACACCTAGACTGAAGTCGGCCCCAACCAAGGAGAGTGCGAACAATAAGAAGGGAAAGCAAGATACGATACCGGTGCATCCATTGTCGAGAAGAAACCCACCAAAGGACAAGCCCACCGCACAGGAAAAGGGGAAAGCCATTAACTTGGAGCCGAAGGAGGAAGAAACTAAGGACATCCCGATGGATGATGAGGACTTGGGGGTAGAAGTGGAGGAAGTTGAAGTCCATGGTGTTGACCCTATCACTAAGTTGCCCGAGTACGTCCCTCCATGCAAGGGAAAGACCAAGGTGCCAAAGGACATTGACGAAAGCAAGGTCCCCTTGAAAACTCCTTTGTTGCCAGATGAGATTGTCTTTGAAGGACCGCACTTGGAGTGGGTTCCTCTATTAAAACTGGAAGATTGGGACTTATCCGACCATGAGAAGTTCCCACACTTAGCAACAGAGCAGCTAATGTGCCGCATTATTGACACAACCACCAAGATGACTACATTGGAACAGCGAAAGTGGCTCAGGGGAGTAGACAAGGTAGGTCTGCTCAACCTGCTATGGGTGTTGCACTATAATTGTACCCCATTATAGTATTGGTCATCAAGCAGCTACTATGCTTGGTGCACGATGGGTGTCTGTGGCTGGAGGAGGCGATACCCATCACCAATAGATTGATCCATACGATCACACAGCTACCCTACATAGGGGAAAACCTAGCCATGATGTTTGGCGGAAAAGGTCACGAGCAGGCCCTCGTGGAGGCTATGAAGGAGAAATTCAAGTTTGTGAAGAATCCATGAGGCTATGCCATCTCAAGTATCAGCGACCCTCCAGTTAAGGTGGCCATGCAAATTTTGGCAGGAAAGGTTATGAGGAAGCATTGCGTCGATGAAGTGCAAGCACAAGTCATTTCTCTTGCAGCCCAATGCACCAAAGGAGTCCAGTTCCATTGGGCACACTATCTATGTGGTGAGTTCATTGCAAACTGTCGTGAGGCATAGGAGCTCTACAAGACCTTCCACTATGTGTGGCTCTTGATGTATATTGTGCTGGTAGCCTGGGAGCTTCCAGAAGACATTCAATTCCCCTCAGTCACACCAGACCTGCCAGAAGCAGCGAAGTACGCTTTGTTGTGGGTGACCAAGGATGCTCAATGCATCAAAGATAGCAAGATCTTATGGATCTTCATGGAGATGAACATCTGCATGGCTATCAATCGTAAACCATGATTGTCGCCTACTGTGTTTGACAAACTGCAAGGGTATGCAGAGTTCAAGGTAGACTTTCAGCATGTGTCGATTAAGGCATAGAAGGACCCTGCGTAGACATGGTATGACTTGCCTTACTTGGCAACAAATGACGTGATTTATGCAGTACTTGATCGTTGGCCTACAAAGTGGCGCACAACCTCAGACTTGGAGGTGGATTTGAGCGAGTTCATCGTGCAGCGCAAAAAGGAGGAGGCCAAGCTCAAGATGGTGTTGCTGACAGATAAGAGGAAGAAAAAGGCTACTGGCAAGGCCCAGGTGGAGCATGCTATTGCCTAGCAGATAGGTGGGGAAGAGCATGGCTCTGACAAAGGTGTGAAGTCACCTTCACCCGACACAGAGGAAGAAATAGACAAGCAAACAGAGCAGCATGGCGCGGACCCGCAAACTACATCGAACCGCATCAAGCATCTAAGGGAATAAGAGAAAGTGGGGTCCAGGAAGAAATCCAAGACCACTAAGGAATCACTGGACCCAATCACCCTCACAGAAGGGGATTTGAATGACATTGGAGACAGAGTGCGGGATGTCACCGTGGAGGCACTTCAGCAGTTCGAACAGAAGCAGAAACTACTATTGCGAGCCATCCAGATAAGCCTACAAGAGCTACAAATCTGTGCACCACAAGTTGCACGATGTCCTGCAGCCTCGCTATCAGTACCTCCGCAGTTGCCGAGATGTTGCGTACAAAGGTCTCCAGCACGATGGTGTTACCAGATGGAGCACTGACCATAGAGAATGAAGCTGATAGGCCCACTGTCAACGCCCTCAAAGGAGTGGGGTTGAACTTGGCAGCGCTCCCTAGTGAGGTGCTCCACCTATTGCAAGACGGAGTGATCATGGGGCTGAGGGCCTGTGAACACCGTGCTTTGCAGGTGATCAGTGAGCAGAGGATTAATAATGAACATATGGACCTATATCGAGACTTTTCCATCGCCGCTGTGACCGAGGTAACCGACTGAAACAAGTGCATAGTTCAGGTCATGGAGGAGGCATGTCGAATAGTCTCTGAATTGGCCATGCCTAATGAAGAATCGGTCGAGGTGCACGTCTACAAGCTTACTACAGGGGTGCGCAATGCTCACACAGAGTTGGCTAGGGTTCAGGTGGAGCTGAACCTACAGATTGTAGATCTATAGTTGAAGGCCCAGCCCTCAAGTCTGCCAAAAGTAAAGGAGCAAGGTGCAACCACTGTTGCATAAGCAATACCGATGGTAGACAGTGCAGTAGCAGACTACACACAACTTTTTGAACAGTCATTCAAGGTCCTGATGAGCTTGCAAGAGGACCCTAACGTACGGCAGCTGGGAAAAAAGTGTGAGAATTGTAGTAACGCTATGACAAAGTAAAAGGTATGGCACAAACCGTTGGTCTCACGCAAATACTGGTGAAGCTACAAGAGGCCAAATAATTAAAAGAACAGGTTGATGCAGCACAACACAAGGAGGTAGTGTTGAAGGCGTGCTTGAAACCCTGATTGAATGAGGCTTATTCAGTCACAGCCTTTATTGAAGATAAGCTTGGAAATCTACAAGCAACTCAATAGAAGCTTCAAGATGACAGTGTAGGACCCGCGACCGAGCAGTAGGTTGAAGAAGCAAAGCAAGCGGCCGCATAGTGCACTATTGAGGTTGCCATCATACAGGGCTAGTTGGGAGGTCTTCGCGCCAAGATTTCTACGCCCGTAGAGTGAGTCGAGGGCAAGTCACGATGTTTGTGTTAGGGACCTGTTGAGAATGGGTTCCCCCAAGGACAGTTTTGGGGCTAAAAGCCCTTGTTTTGTGATAAATTTTATAATAAAGTTGTAAATTCTCTGCATTCTGTGGTCACGAAGCGCGAAGGTGTCAAGTGTCATAAAGGGTTGTCCACCCTTATTTTGTAAAGTGTAAAGTCAGCTATAAAGATCCACCCATGGTACGCGGACCATGGGATTATATAAAAAGGAGCTAAGTAAGTAAGCTCTAAGTATTCTTAAGTCTAAGAAGTAGACAAGTTTCTGAGTCTTGGTAGAGAAGTCTAAGTTTTCAGGTCTTAGCGTAGGTAGAGGCTCTGCAGCTGAGTGCGCAAAGGCCTAGGGTAGAAGTCCATGGACCCCTGTAGTTGTGTGCGTAGGGTAGATAGAATCTATATTAAACTTAAGATATCAATAAAGAGAAGTATTCTACAAATTCTGTGTATTTATTTCCTGTCTGCATCTAGTTATATTGCGTTTTGGATTTAATTTACAATGTTTATGTGATGCGCGAATATATGTGATTATATTAGTTAATTGAACGCAGGTAAGAATATCAGTTTACGTAGCACTAATTGTGATTGTTTAGTAAGATAAGTAAAACACTTGAGATGACTCGGGAACCTATACAATACGCTGGCATAGTAGCATGAAAGTACTTGGATCATGGGTCAAGGTTACGCAAATGTCAATTGTACACATTTGCGAAGGTACCAAAGGGTTGAATAAACGGGAACACTGATAGAGCCCTAAAGCTTAGTGACCTACGCAAAAGTAGGAACAGAGGGTGTAAACTGACATCACAACCATCTCAGGGTGTGGAAACTTGGTTCCAGCATCCCCCCATACTGGTTCGAGTGAGACTTCGGTCCGACTCCGCGGGCTGATGCCAAAAGGGCCAGCCGTGTAGGGATTTATTTGGCTAACTAATGTTGATCCTAGGTCAGGCCCCACAAAGCCAACAAGTGAGAATGGGTCTTTGGGTTTCTTGCATAGGTGGCAATGACAAAGGTTGAATTGAGGTCAAATAAGGTTGAAAATGAGTTTGTGGTGGAGGTGAACGGTATGGATTACATTGAGATTGGTATTGAGGGTAGTGGAAAAAAGATTGAGGATATGGTGGATTTCTTCCATAATACCCTTGCCAACCTTTTTGCCAAGATTTATTTTGAGGTTGTATTGAGATGGCCAAAGTTGCCAACAAAAGGATGTGCTCTAATTATATCAAGATTGTTGTACATAAGCTTGAAATTGTGAACTAGGATCTTTCATCATACCGTTTTGACAAGGTTCCTGAGGCCTTCTTGGAGCTACACAGAGTTTCTATGGTGCTTGATTTTGTCCATTAACATTTTGTTAAACTACCTTCGATCATTGTAATGATGTAAATTCCTTAATAGCATGTGATTATGCACAAATGACACAAATGTCAAGCTTATCAATTAGATATTCAAGTAAAGGATGTTTCTTTCTACATTTAGGGCAAAATATAGACAAAGAAACATTCTCAGTTTTTTTCTTATTTGTATTCTTAGAATGTGAATTTGTTCACTTAAATCATCAAGAATATCTATTTTAAAATTATCAAGAAATTTTCCAAGTTTAGCTCAACTTACCAACTCTGATGCTGGCATACTTATTGAATCTTCAAGGGGTCTACCATACTTTGATTTTCCTATTGATATTTGCTTACATAGTTTGCAAATATCTTCAAATGATAATAGAGAAACATCTCATTTTCCCATGAGGTTAAGAAGATCAATCCATTTGTCTCTAATTTCTCTAAGTAAGAGGGTTCTTAATGTATCAAACCCTGAATTATGCAATTTTCCCCTCTTAACATTATACATAAATATCTCTACCAGATCCTCAAGGCTCTCATCTTCTTTTTTATTCCTTTTAAATAATTCCTCTTTAAGATCATGATGTATACAATAGTCTTTATATTTTTCTAGAAATATCATTTTCATATCATACCATGATCTTATTGAATTAGTCCCTAAACACATGAACTATTTAAGAGATCTATCCTTCAATGTAGTCTTAAATAGTTTCAATATGTGATCATCTAATATGTAATTATAAGATCTACAAAGTATTTCAAATTCAAAAATAATTATTTCCAAGTCTCCTGGTCTCATACCATGGAAGTTGGCAAGTACAAATGGAGAGATGTTTTTCATTTTAACATTTATATCAGTGTCCTGAATGGGAATCCAAAGGGATCTCCGTCAGTGTCATCATTTCCATCCATTTACTCTACCTCCTCTGTTATATGGAATTTGCATCTACGGATAAACAGATTTTCCCTAGGTGGGTGACTACACCTAGAACAACAAAAATAAAGTAGTTTAACCCTTTCTTATAAAAGATATATGAGATGGAGGAACTTACTTGTAGTCTTTCACTTCCTAAATATATTTTGAATCACTCCCATCACTCCCACTTGAACTAAATCCGCTCAAAAGGTACCTGCATCAAGAGAAACATAAAAAAGAAATGATCAAATCTTACATTATCTATCTACTATAAAACAATGGAATTGAAGACATTGAAACACATAATCATCACAGATATGAGCAATGATATGACAAAAGGAATAATCTCTTTATTAATGTAGAAGGAAGAGTATCACTCAATACAGTTCTATCTTGTGCCACTCCTCTAGCTTCAGTTCAACCCTCGCCACATCAACAGCACACAACTTTAGCAGCATAACATTACTTAAGATAAACTCAATCCTCAAACCAAGAGAATTTCCTTACAAACTTCATATTCTAGCCCTCTGATCACTATGATGAGTGCTCAATTTATAGGAAATGGAGGTGGTTTTTTCATAAATGAGGGTATTGAATGGCATTCCAAACTTGGAGATAGTTTCCATGGAGCAAGGGATGAGAGGATAGGAGGTTAATGGATCCTTATCCTATCCAATTTTGAGTTCATAGGAGGAGATAAGAGATGTGAACCTTCTAGAATCATCTAGAATGAAGTAATATTCCTATAAACCTATGCAAATTTCACTCAATCTCGCCCAGCACAGGCTAAAGAGGGCCTAAGTGCACTACAGTGCAGGCCACAATGGGTCTGCCTGCTCTGTAGCGCACTGTCTCAAGGCTTAGGATGCGTCGGTGTCCCAAGGAGGCATTTCAAGAAGGCTTCAGGCCAAGAAATTTTCATAGAAGGACGCATTCAATGAGTTGACATGTCTAGGGCATGTAACAACTGAATTAGGGTTTGATGAGCCCTAATGGTATTGATCTAAATGTCGGGAGTGATGTGCCCAAATAGACCTATAACAGTTTCCCACTAACGTCATGATATTTTGGATTTTTCATGAATTTCTAAGGGAAGGCATACCCATACTCAGCATATAAAATTTTCATTACATGTACATAGATAGTCGTCTACAGATATAGACCCATGATGGGATGACCATCATTGTCAAGCCATCATACAGATGATTTAGTACTCTCTTGAAATCACAACCCAGATGGATGAAACTAGATCTGGGGTCTTCTATCTCGTCCAATCGTTCGCTCAAGTACAAGTCTAACCATGTGAATATGTGATCCGAAGTCGAACATGGGAAGATACCGTCTCATTACCGTCCAATGATGTAAGTCGTTAACAAACGTGAGAGAGATCACCAATAATGATAATGATTCTCAAGCTACTGTCGTACATTCAGCATGGCATGAATAGATGTTTTGACGTTGAATACCATACAAATTCTTTCGGTCGAAGCCCAATGATGTCAACCTATCACCAGAAGCGAGAAACTCACCATTCATGTATGCAAGCCTCAAGGTACTGAAAGGGTGTTTCTGAGTCAACTACTTGGATAATGTGCTGATGTTGATAAGAAGTGACTCATCACAAGAGGGCCTTGATGTATCCCACATCAACAACACGAAACGAGTGTAATGATTTTGGAGACGGAATGTGACTGACGACACAAGGTTTAGGAATGGCGGTCATGAAAATGAAGGTTTATGAGTATTGCAAAGGATGAGTTTTACTGAGTGACTTCTCTTGAACATGTCGGCGACACTAAATGAATTGGAAGCATTGACCCAAAACCAAAGTGATGGATGGCGTGATAGACCATAGGTATGATAACCATCAAGCAGATAACCCAACCCAAATAGTCATAGAGATGAAGTGAAAGTGTCATGTTCAAGAGTGACTTGCTACCACAAAGTGATTTATCCTTTTTCGCATTTTCCCCAGTCATTGCTAACCAATACCTCTTTATTTTTTAACAAGCTTGAGGAGGATAACATATGCTTGTAGTGTAATTCCACCCTTCGAGTGAATCCATCGCTATGTGATGTTTTAATGAGCCTAGTGAAGGTGAAACTCAGTCTTGTCATGATGGACAAGTTTGTCACTATTTGATGTTTTAATGAGTTTAACGACAATGAGAACTTGGTCCTTTTCATGTTTAGAGAATTTGATAAGGGACAAAAAAGAAAACTCCACAAGTTCTTTTTCGTAAATTTTTCTCTCAAGTCCGAAAAAGCGTAAAAAAATAGAAGAGAGAACCTATTGACCATGTTTGATCAACATATTCCTTTTTCGTAAATAATCTATCTCAGTCCAGAATAGGGTTAAACTTATACTGAGTAGATTTCGTTTCCAATCCATTAACGAGCTAAAAAGGATAAGTGTTTGGCAATCTTTTGATATTTCGAGAGTCTGAAAAGAGATTAAATAGGACTCCAAGGGGGTTCCTTTTTCGATGTTTAACAGAGATCGAAAAAGAGATAAAAGTATGCTCTGTGGTCAAAATTACAATTCACGACCGTGCACATCGAATTCATTGTATCAGCTATAAATCTATTCAAAGAAACACCAAACGGATTAAACATACCTATTTCGTTGGTAAAAATGGGTAAAAAACTATAGTTTATTTATTAAATGACATGAAATAACCATAAAACAAGAATTTACCAAGTCATTTTCACCATTTGATATTTACCATTCATATTTGTTTTCTGAACCAGTTTTTTACCTCGAACTTTAGCAACTGATTGCGACAGATTCTATGGATCATTTGTCATGCCGTTAGGACCCGGTAGGATATCTACCTTTTATCTTCCATTTAAGTTCATTCTTTTTCGATTTCGGATAAGTTTTTTAGGGTTTTGGGGTCCCTAGGGTAAATTTACTTTGCCCTGAGATCAGTACAGCCTATCACATCGAAAATTGTGTTGAAATGCACCCAAACAGAAGGATACCTGCTCTGCAACACATTGTCTTTAGGCCTGGGCTGCACTAGGCGCAGTTGATGAATTTGTTTCTCCTGTTTTACCCAAAAATCCTTCAATTTTTTACATGAAAAGGATCCTAACTAAGCTGATGGTTTGATTGCAGGCTTTGATAATATCAGAATGACTATTACTTGGCGAGAAAGAGAGCATGAAGAATAGAATATGATTTCCCTTAATGACCCAGGTACAGTTGAGGCCCTCAGAGACTGTGGGTTACTCAAATACTTCAGGTTGTCTGGGATGAGGCGACAACTAGAACTATTGCAGTTCCAAGTTCATTCATGGGAACCAGCGGATCAGGCTTTTCACATAGCAGGAAAATTGCTTCCTATATTGATCGACAATGTTTACTTCCTTACAAGATTGTCGAGGCGTGGTGCTCCCATATCTCTTTCAGGTTCTGCCCATGGGGGTGAATCAGTGAAGTAATAGATTTGACAGTTCTGTAGGCTAGGTACATAGCCTAGCAAGGATGGGAAGATCAACATCATGGATGTTCATGATTTTCCTTTACGAGCAATTGTTTTCACTATCGCAAAGTTGGTAGGTAGTACGACACTTCATTTGGCGAATAGATCATATATGCAGTTTGCACTTGAGTGCCTTGAGCCAACTGCATTCAACTGGTGTGAGGCAGTTCTTTCTTTGATGAAAGAGCAACTAACCAAGGTAAATAGCGGTAATACAAATAATTTTAGCTATAGTTCGATCTTGATTGCCTTTACCTTAGAGAGAATTTCATTGATGCAACCTCAGTGTGTGGCACTCAGTTTGACTGCTCCTAGAGATCCATAGATGCAGAGATGGGTTGAGTTGATGGATCGACATGCAGGTCAATCATCAATCTCATTTCCTCACCCATTCTTCAGTTGGCTCAGTCAAAAACACATTGTCATTGAGGAGCATCCATATGCAGGGATGGAGTTTCGTGGAGATCTAGGTTTGAGTTTACCAATGGGTGCCCAATGGGGTGCTATAGGTAAATTTTTTTGACCAATTGTTTTTAATTTTTAAGTTTCCACATGTTTTTGTGTTTTTAATATTCCCAAGATTAAACTAAAAGTGTACTCATGCATACAGATGTTGGTACTGTTCAACCTATGGGTCATCAATAGGAAGTGGGTGAACCAGCACGGAGAAATGTCGGAAGAGCAGTTCTCTAGGATTTGGATTTGACCGAGACACTGCAGGGTTATAGGATCATATAGAGGGGTTAACCCTCGATATTATGAATGTCTGAATTGAGGAGTTAATGATGACACTCCAGTGCCATACTATTGGTGTTCCTAGCCATTGGAAGAGGCTATTGTGCATGATATCTCAGGTTGTGACCTGTTATCATGAGCATCATTACATCTACTTAGGATGTTTTTCTATATGCATTTCGAGTTTTGAGGTCAGATGACCAACATTTCTTGGACACAAATTTTGTAAAAAAAATTAAAACATCTATCTATTTTTCTTGCAGTGCTTCTATATATGGTTATATGCAATCAATGACTTTACATGTGTTGCAAATGTCTGTATAACACATAGTTCGCTAATGAATCAATTAATGTGTTAAATTTCCTGGAAATGTGTTGATATTTCATGTAATCAAATTGTCTTTCCAAGAGATGAACTATAAGGAACATATGATAAATTGTTGGATTTTGGATGGTATAAACATTTGTTAGTTGCAGTACGACAAGTTGTGAGTCCAGCCTAATGATGATTCGGGAAATTCCAAGTGAAATGGCATCAGAGAGGAATTCGATAAATGCATTATACTTAGCAATATTGTTCATAGAATGATTGATTAAAATCCCTTGAAAAAACACTAACTCGCCACTTGGTGCGAATATGGCCCATGCTGCAGAAGATAGGTTATGCGTAATGTGACTAGCACCATCAGTCTAACCAACAAATGGTTCCAAAGATTTCGACATCTGCAACAAATGCAAAGTGGATTACTTAACCACATAAAAAAAATTCTAAAATTCACACTGTAGCACACACACACAAACAAAGAATATCTACAGTGCTTATTACTACGCAAAATCGGGCATAGAAACATTTCAAATACAACTCGTCACAGGGTTCCGACAATGGAATTCCATCATAATCAACTAATTCATAATCACCTCTTTCCAAAACACGCTTGACAATATAGGGGCCCATCCATAATGGTTCAAATTTTCTTGCTCCTAGTTTATCATCTTTTTGATCATAAAGCAAGACCAGGTCTCCTTCTGAGAAAATGTGAGGCTTGACATTTCGGTCATATTGCACCTTTATCCATTTCTTATGCACTTTGTTAGTCAATGCAGCTTCACGACAATTTTCATCTAGATGGATGAGCTCTAAGAAACGTGCTTCTTCTTCAAAAGTGTCGAGTAATAAGTCAATCACGAGTTTTAATGACGAAATTTCACATTGCACAAGCAATATTGCCTCCAGACCATACACCAATTGAAAAGGTGTGAATCTGGTTGCATTTCTCACTAAGGTTCAGTAAGCCCACAAAGCTGAGTACAAGATTAAATGCTAGTTTTGTTTATGAACTCCTATCATTCGTTAGATAATTCGCTTAAGGATTTTGTTGATAGCCTCAACTTTTCCATTAGCTTGCAGATAATAAGGAGTAGAACTATCATCTGAAATTCCTAAATTGGCAGTCAATTCGGTCATCATATGGTTGCGAAAATGTGATCCATGATCTATAACTATAGCTTGTGGCACACCAAACCATGCAACCACATGGTTGAAGAAAAAAAGAGAAATCGTCTCACTACTGTTGTTTAATGTAGGCATGGCCTCAGCCTATTGCATAAAATAGTCCACGGCAACAATTATATACCCATTCCCCCAGGCTGAGGTAGGGTTACATGTCATAAATTTGATGCCCCATTTTGCAAATGGTCCAACAGCGATGATAGGATGCAATGGTGCAGGTGGTAATCATGTTTTGCAGTCAAAAATCTGGCATGCAACTTCTAACAGCAATAATGCAATAATTTAATATAGTTGGCCAGAAGTAACCAGCACGAAGATTCTTTTGTGTGGTACCATAACCAAATAAATGTCCACCACAAGCACCAGAATGGCAATCATTCAAAACTTTATCGGCTTCCTCGTGAGTGAGGCACCTCCATAAAATTGTATCGATACCACGATAGTAAAGTGTGTCGCCAATGATAAAATAATCTTTGGCTTGGTAACAAATAGGTCGTTGCTGTGAGCAAGAGGTATCAGGCCAAAAAGTTTGGGTCTAGAGATAGATTAGTATATCTCCATACCATGGGTCAGATGATGAAATCAGAAACAGAGACTCATCTAGAATTGATGGTTTCATTGTCGAATCATATCGGTAGAGGGAAGGTCGCAAAGAAGCTTGGTGAAGACTAGAGATTTCTTTGACTTGGATTTGATCAATTCAAAATCAAATTCCTACAAAATGACGATCCATTTCGAATATTTTCCCCCCGGAAATTAACATGACAGAATGTATGTCATAGGGTTGCAATCTGAAATGACAGTGGTCTTTCAAAGCAGGATATAGTGGCGAAATCTCTATACAGCTTGAACAGTAGCCAAAGCTAACTTCTTGACATAAGATTAGTTAACTTCTGTATCATTGACATTGTGACTGAAATAATAGATCGAATGTTCAGTCCCATCTTCTTATTGTACCAAAACCATAGCAATGGTTGTATCTGTAGCGATGAGATACAGGAAATAGTTGTTTTGATAATTAGGGGCATACATTAATGATGCTCAAATCATGGTATATTTAAGATCATCAAAGGAAGCTTACGCAACCTGATCCCTGTTAGAGTTAGTATTTGCATACTGCCACCAGTGATCAAATATGCTCTTATAAAGTGGTCTTAGGGTGTCAAAGTCAAATTTTTTTCATTTCAGTGAGTCTCCAAATAAAAATTTTGTCACTGGGTATTAGGTCTAGGATTTGTTTTCACTCCTTCCGAAGTCTTTCAAGTATTGGTTCATGTCAGCATTCGGCTAAGTGTACCATCATTCAAATATTTTTCATCATCATTTCAAGTTCCAATGGGTCATTTTACACCTAGTTCATCCTTTAGTTGTACTTAGGTAAGGCTCATTTCCCTCTCTTAGGGTTTTGAAGGTAATTTTCCTTGGATGGTCAAATCATCAAAAAACATTATATCCTGATGCTCATACACCTTCCCCTACCCTTAAAATACCTCCTTAAACACTTCCCATCATTGATATTCCTCAAATTCATCATTTTCCCATAAACCCTAGCCTATTGCTACAATTTGACACTTTTCTAGGTTAGGTCTGTGTTTTTCCCATTTGGACCCCTTCCCCTCACTCAATATTTGAAATTCCACTTTCCCCTGCTTCCCAACATTCCTCCCTACTTCTCAAAATTTTTTCAAGAAATTAGAAGCCCCTCATCCCCTTCATTTCCCTTCAATTCTATAAATCCCCTGTTCCACACATTGGGATAGGTTTTATTCAAATGATGCTTATGAGCAAGAAAAGATGACTTTGACAAAATTGAGAGAGGTTTTTGTCCATAATAGACACAAGAATAAAAACCTCCTTTTCGTTTTACACAAGTCTCATGGTTTGGGAGAAATGTCCAAAACATTATTTTCCTGAGCAGAGTTGCTGCACTTCTGGAGCGACTTTGGGAAAATCAAGATCTATCCTAGCTAGAGTGACCAAATGACTTTCTTAATGAGTATAATGATAAATAGACCTAGAAATATTTCCAATGAGCTATCATGAGCTCCATTTGGAGTTGAGGAAGACCTTCAAAGGTTGACTGCAACATCACTTTTCATTTTGGTAGCCTCATTCTGCACATTTTGACTAGTCTTGGGAGATTAAGTTTTTGACAGGGCAAATGAACTCCAAATTAAAAAATTCATGTTATGGAAAGTAGACTCGAAAATATTTCCAAAAATTTACACCACACCTAATTTAGACATCGGGAAGGTAGTCAAACTTTTTCTTGAAGTGGCGTTGTGCACTCGCTTCAAGCGCTGCACGTTTACCCAGCGTTGCGCACTCCCTTCAGGCGTTGCGCACTCCCTTCATGCGCTGCGCACTCCCTTCAAGCGTTGCGCGTTTGTCCAAGAGAGATAAAATCACTTCCTCAGCTCTACGAAAGTGCTTTCAACCTAAAGACAAGTAAGTAGTAGCTAAGTGATGTGCCTTTTCCTCCTCAAGTCAATTTCTAAGTGTTTGAAAGGTTTTATTGAAGATTTGGTTTAATTTCACATCTAAATCCTAGATTGCCCAACATTATCCTTGTATTCACAATAACTTTCATATACTCCCATATACCTTCCTTCCCCCTCCCTAAACGTTTACATCCAACACTCTCTAAACCTTTGTCCCAAAACCCTAAACCCTAGGTGCTACAATTACCTAGGCTCCCAAACCCCAACCTTCATATCCATCATACTAATACTCTATATCCCCTCCTCCATTACATAAATTCCAACAACCTAATACCTCCCTAGGGTTTGACATTAAAACACCATGGCAGAAGAAGAAAACATGCCTAGGAGGAGGCCTAAGACTAGAGGCCTAAAGCGAGCTTTGAAGCTTGAAAGAGAAAAGGAAGCTCAACTTGCTAGCCAACTCACCTTAAATGAAAATTTTGGCATAATGATGAATGAGAATAGGGAATATTGGCTTGAGAGGTCTAACAATCATCTTGATGACCTATTAGCTAAAGTCAATAGAAACATAGAAGTTCAAAGAAAAATGCCAAATACTATGCCATGAGAAACAAAATTGCTAGAGCCAAGCTCAAAAGGGCTCATGCAAAAATTGAGGCCTTAACTCATCAAAAGGAGAAGGATAAGCTTGACCTGTTGGTGGAGGCCTCTCTTCATGCTTATTTAGCTTTAGCACCACCTATGTCAACCATTTTTTAAGACCCTGAACTTAGTTTTGGCTTTTGGCATTCCCTGTTTTTTCCAGGCAATTTTTATTTTAGTTTTTTTGCCAAACTCGCAGCACCGTAGGTGTTGTGTCCTTTTTGGAGGAATTATTTGAAGGAATGGCCACCACCATTGGATTTAAAAGACCCAAGATAGTTAGGAAAACCATGTTTCCATCCTTGGAAGGCAAAACTGGTTGGTGAAAATGGCAAAAAACTAGCAAAAAATCACATTTCTGCCTCATTTTTGGACCAGGCGCTGCGCGTTTGACCAGTCTTGGGAGAAATCACTTTTGGAGGGCTAAATAACGCTCATTTTGAAATATGAAAGTAGATATAGAAACTAGACAAGATTAGCTTTCCAACAAGCTATCCGTACCTTGATTTTGACATCGTGGAGGCAATCAAAAGTGGGTGTGAACATGGCACTGTGAATTTCCTTCATGCACTGTGCGTTTGACACTAGCGCTGCACACTTGACAGGAAACCAGTTCTTTCACTGTTTCTCTAGTTTTTCACTTTTCACCTCTGGGATTTTGGTTTTTCACTAATTTAATTCATGATGATGATGTAATTAAAGTATATTTTTTGTTACCTAGGGTAGATACATCAGATGAATGGGCTAAGTGGCATGTAATGAATCAGTTTGCTTCATATTAGGAATGAGTCAGTTTTACCACCCTAGTCTTTAGCTATCAGTTCAGTATTGTGTGCAACTGCTCCTCATCTCATGGAATTCGAACCCTGAGGCTAGGATTATTTGTTTTGAGGCCTATATCATGTATTTTCTCAGTCATTGTGTGGGTTGGATTCAGTTGGATGCTCAGAGATTGATTATACATCATTGTAAGCAATTTGGCAAGGAGATTAATAAGATTTGCAACTATTTTTATGGGATCCCTGTGGTATGGATTTTTAGTACAATTTCTTCTTTTGTGATCATTTGTTTACATGTTTTATGTATGCCATCATTCATTTCATTACTTCTAGTTGAATGCTTTCAAGTTCAATAGGTAGAATCCATTGTGTCAGTGCTCTGCCTTGGGAAATCAGTCAACATTTCATGTTTTTTATTGTTTAAGAAGGATCCATGATTTTCACATTCCCTTCTTAGCTCCTCATTAGTCTTAAGCACCTCACATCATCAAGCCTAAAGTGCTAAATCCTATGCCTACCTTGCCCCATAGAACACCCTACATTTTTGACCTAATTTCCCAGACCTAAACTATCCAGCTCCTCCTGATCCGGCGAAACACCAACAAAATTCAATCAAAACTTTCGAGCTGTTATACCTAGCCTAAAATCCTTTACCTAATCTAGTCATCTTGACTAAGATCCTTACGGAGAGAGCCCTCTCCTTACCTAGTAGGGCTAGCTACTAGGCTGAGCTTGGTTTATGGTTACCCTGGAATTGCCTCCCTTTAGCCTGAGGTCAATCTAGGTTATAACATAGTGGCGACCATAGAGGGGAACGTAGTTTTATGTTCCTTAGAAAAATGTGGCAAGTTTAGATCTGATTGTTGATGGTGGACAATGATCAGACGCCGGAAGGTTGTAATCATTCACCTGGCAACTCTAAATCAGTTTCGAGATCAGATACAAGGACTCCACTGGAGGATGAACCTGACCAGCAAAAACATGAAAAGACAATATGGAAAGATCAGTTATTCAAGTTGGAATTTCATCCAAGACATTATGTTCTTTGTTATAAACTATTTCTTCTCTTTTCCTGAGAATGTCAAGAAGGCTTTACAAAGTATATTGTATTTGAGAAAAGATCCTAGACCTGCATTTGATTCTTTCCCTTTGAAGATTGTGAATGCCAAATATTCGCATGCCTTTGATCTTGATAAAGACCCTTCTTCTGAATGGTATGAGAACCGTCTCCAAACTGATGAGCCTCAAGAGACCAAGACTGATTCTACAGCTTTTGTATATTCTCCTATACCTTGTAAAGTTCCGGATAGATACAAGCCTCTGATTTTACCCCCTATATCCCATGTTTTCCCTAAAAATCATCACATATATCTACCAAGATTTGATGGTGAATGCGACAACATCACTACTAAGAGACATGTACTAAATTTTGAGTCTGTTCTTGACCTTTTTGAAATTGATGAAGAGGAAGTTAGTATTAGGCTTTTTTCTCTTTCTTTGCAAGGCAAAGCCAAGAGTTGGTTCAAAACCCTACCTGATGCGAGCATCTCAGATTTCCAGCAATTCGTCAACATTTTCCTCGACAAGTGGGTGGTCAAACAAAACCATTTCTTGATTCCAAAAGAGTATAACTAGCTGAAAAGATAGCCAAGGGAGACAGTACAATAATTTTCTTCCAGATTTAACCAAGTCTATTGTTCGATGCCTCTTAATATAAGACCTCCTCCTAATTCAGCTCTCTTGCATTATCCTGAAGCCTTTGATCTGGAAATGGAGTTTCAGCTGAGAGAAAGGAACCTTGCAACACTTGAAGAGATGCAGAATAGTGCAGTAGATGTAGAGGCTAATCTACTGATCACAAGGGAAAAGTTGAAGAAAGAAGAGAGGAAGAACATAGATCCATAGGAATCAACATCTTTAGAGGTAAAGCTCGACATTTTGGTAAGTGTAGTGGAAGAGATGATGCAAAATATCACCACAAGGAATGAGTATGATGTTCAAGACCATGGCTCGTTGATTGAGGAAAGACAAGTCATTGATCCAAAACATTTCCTTTCTTATCCCAGTTGTCATAGATCTGATCAAGATTGTTTTATAGATCATCTTGGAGAAGAGAGATCTGTTAATATGACATGTATGCTTGATGATGTGTTTTATACTGATGATTTTCCTAAGTTTGATCAGTATGATGATGATTATGTTCTCCAAACATAAGCTAATCTTGCAAACAAATCAGCAGCTAGTTTGTGGAAGGAGGAAGTTCACTTTCAACAACTCAAATACAGTGATCAGCCGATGCATATCAGCTATGGAAGTGAGGAGGAAAGTGCAAAAAAAATTGAAGTAAAGGATATTTGCCTTTTTGTTTTACTTTGTTTCAGATCATCAAAGACAACTTTCGTGCAATCAGAAATCAATTGTCGATAAGTTTCGATCTTGACCATCTAGAGGGCAATGAAATCCTTGTTCGAGACTTTTCATATCTATATTTGCAACCCTTGAATTCCATTGAATGTCAAGTTGCAGATGAAGACTTGGAAGCTGGAACATATGATCAAATGATGCAAGATGATTCTGTACCATTATGTTTTGAATAATTTTAGTTTTTGAAGGGAATTTTTCATAGTGTATCTTCAATAAAGGATGAGAAACCTGTAGAAAATAATGCAATCTCATTGGAACCAATAGAAAATGTGTTGCAACAGTCTTTTCAAGTTTTTCATGATCCAATAGCTAATGTGTTGGATGATGTCTGCAGTCAAAGTTCTTCTCCATTAGCTAACTTTGAGCTTGAAAAAAGTATTAATACAAACTTGATCGGGAAGGCAGTTTCTTTGTCATTTTCAACAGGGGTCTCGTCACAAAGCTCAGAAAAAAGTTTGCATTCATGGTATCAGGAGAAGCAAAGTAATCCATTGGATGAGCTAAGTCCCAGTGCACATGAATTTCAAGATCCTCATGCAGTCTTTTTGGATTTAGATAGAGCATCCATATTATTCAATCTGGGAAAATTTGGATATGTTTACAAGTTTTCATGGGAGTTGCATTTTAGTAGTTCTCTCTTCTTTCTCATAAACAAGCACTTGCTGAGAATTCAAACAGCAGCTAGAATGCTTACTTGGTTGCTTTGGTTGTTTCATTTCACCTGATCAGGTGATGAATGGAACAGTTAGAGTACGTTTTATTGAATAAGCTCCATTTTGAGTATCTTTTCGAGTTTGTCAGTTGTGTTTTAGTATTGAGTCAATTTTTGGTTGAGTAAAATTTAGTTTGTGTCTTTGAGTCATCAGTGTTCAGTCATGTATTTTAGATTGAGTTTTTTTACTCCATGCCCAATGCATAACGCTATTTGGTCTAGGGTGTTCCTAGCACCTCCAAGGAGCTACCATCCCTAATGGAGCCAATGTTAGAGTTAGTATTTGCATAGTACCACCAGTGATCAAATATGCTCTTATAAAGTGGTATTAGGGTGTCAAAGTCAAATTTTTTCATTTTAGTGAGTCTTCAAATAAAAAAATTTGGTCACTGGGTATTAGGTCTAGGATTTATTTTCACTCCTTCCAAAGTCTTTCAAGTATTGGTTCATGTCACCATTCGGCTGAGTGTACCATCATTCAAAGAGTTGTCATCATCATTTCAGGTTCCAATGGGTCATTTTACACCTTGTTCATGCTTCATTTGTACTTAAGTTAGGCTCATTTCCCTCTCCTAGGGTTTTGAAGGTAATTTTCCTTGGATGGTCAAATCATCAACAAAGATTGTATCTTGATGCTCATACACCTTCCCCTACCCTTACAATACCTTCTTAAACACTTCCCATCACTGATATCCCTCAAATTCATCATTTTCCCACAAACCCTAGCCTATTGCTACAATTTGACACTTTTCTAGGTTAGGCTTGTGTTTTTCCCTTTTGGACCCCTTTCCCTCACTCAATATTTGAAATTCTACTTTCCCCTACTTCCTAACATTCCTCCCTACTTCAAAAATATTTCTCAGGAAATTAGAAGCCCCTCATCCCCTTCATTTCCCTTCATTTCTGCAAATCCCCTATTTCACAAATTGGGATAGGTTTTATTCAAATGATGTTTCTGAGCAAGAAAAGATTTGACAAAAGTGAGAGAGTTTTTTGTCCATAATAGATACAAGAAGAAAAAAATCCTTCAGTTTTTACATAGGTCTCATGGTTTGGGAGAAATGTCCAAAACATTATTTTCCTAAGGAGAGTTGTTGCACTTCTGGAGTGACTTTGGGAAAATCAAGATTTATCCTAGCTGGTGTGACCAAATGATTTTCTTGATGAGTCAAATGATAACTAGACATAGAAATATTTCCAATGAGCTCTCATGAGCTCCATTTGGAGTTGAGGAAGACCTTCAAAAGTTGACTGCAACATCACTCTGCATTTTGGCAACCTCATTCTGTACATTTTGACCAGTCTTGGGAGATTGAGCTTTTGACAGGGAAAAAGAACTCCAAATTAAAAAATTGAACATGTTCTGGAAATTATACTCGACAATATTTCCAATGAGCTATCCCACGCCTAATTTTGACACCGGGAAGGCAGACAAACGTTGTCTTAAAGTGGCATTGTGCACTCGCTTCAGGCGCTGCGTGTTTACCCGGCACTACGCACTCCCTTCAAGCACTGCGCACTCCCTTCAGGCGCTAAGCACTTCCTCTAGGTGCTGCACATTTGTTCAGGAGAGCTAAAATTTCGTCCTCAGCTATACTAAAGTGCTTTCAACCTCAAGAAAACTAAGTAGTAGCTAAGGGATGTGCCTTTTCCTCCTCAAGTCAACTTCTAAGTGTTTGAAAGGTTTTATTGAAGATTTGGTTTAATTTCATATCTAAACCCTAGGTTCCCCAAAATTATCCTTGTATTCACAATCACTTTCATATACTCCCCTATTCCTTCCCTCTCCCTAAACCTTTACATCCAACACTCTCTAAACCTCTGTCCCAAAACCCTAAACCCTAGGTGCTACAATTACCTAGGCTCCCAAACCCCAACCCTCATATCCATCATACTAATACTCCCTATACCCTCCTCCATTACATAAATTCCAACAACCTAATACATCCCTAGGTTTTGACATTAAAACACCATGGCAGAAGAAGAAAACATGCCCAGGAGAAGGCCTAAGACTAGAGGCCTAAAGCGAGCTTTGAAGCTTGAAAGAGAAAAGGAAACTCAACTTGCCAGCCAACTCACCTTAAATGAACAATTTGGCATAATGATGAATGAGAAAAGGGAACATTGGCTTGAGAGGGCTAACAAACATCTTGAGGACCTGTTACATAAAGCCAATAGAAACACAGAAGTTCAAAGAAAAATGGCCAAATACTATGCCATGAGAAACAAAATTGCTAGAGCCAAGCTCAAAAGGGCTCATGAAAAAATTGAGGCCTTAACTCATCAAAAGAAGAAGAATAATCTACACCTTTTGGTGGAGGCTTCTCTCCATGCTTATTCAGCTTCAGCACCACCTATGTCAACCATTTTTGAAGACCCTGAACTTAGTTTTGGCTTTTGGCATTCCCTATTTTTTCAAGGCAATTTTTATATCGGTTTTTTGGCTAAACGCACACTTTTTGGGGGCATTATTTGGAGGAATGGGCAACACCGTTGGATCCAGAAGGCCCAAGACAATCAGTAAAACCATGTTTCCAACCCTAGAAGGCAAAACTGGTTGGTGAAAATGGCAAAAAACCAGCAAAAATCACATTTCTGCCTCATTTTTGGACCAGGCGCTGCACGTTTGACCAGTCTTGGAAGAAATCATTTTTGGAGGATCAAATCAAGCTCATTTTGAAGTTTGAAGGTAGATCTGGAAACTATACAGGCTAAGCTTTCCAATGAGCTATCCTGGGCTCAATTTGTACATCACAAAGGCAGTCAAAAGTGTGTTTGAACATGGCACTGCGTGTTTCCTTCAGGCGTTGCACATTTGACATTGGCGCTACGCACTTGACAAGCAACTAGTTCGTTCACTGTTTCTTTGGTTTTTCACTTTTCACCTCTAGGATTTTGGTTTTTCACTGATTTAATTCATGATGATTATGTAATTAAATTATATTTTTTTTACCTATGGTAGATACATCAGATGAATGGCCTAAGTGGCATGTAATGAATCAGTTTTCTTCATATTAGGAATGAGTCAGTTTGACCACCCTAGTCTTTAGCTATCAGTTCAGTATTGTGTGAAACTGCTCCTCCTCTCATGGAATTCGACCCCTGAGGCTAGGATTAGTTTTTTTGAGGCCTATTTCATGTATTTTCTTAGTCATTGTGTGGGTTGGACTCAGTTGGATGCTCGGAGTTTGATTGTACATCATTTTAAGTAGTTTGGCAAGGAGATTAATAAGATTTCCATCTATTTTTATGGGATCCCTGTGGTATGGATTTTTAGTACAATTTATTCTTTTGTGATCAATTTTTTACATGTTTTATCTATGCCATCATTCATTTCATTGCTTCTAGTTGAATGCTTTCAAGTTTGATAGGTAGAATCCATTGTATCAATGCTTTGCCTTGGGAAATCAATCAACATTTCATGTTTTCTATTGTTTAAGAAGGATTCATTATTGTCACATGCCCTTATTATCTCCTCATCAGTCTTAAGCACCTCACATCATCAAGCCTAAAATGCTAAAACCTATGCCTACCTTTCCCCATAGAACACCCTACATTCCTAACCTAATTTCCCAAACCTAAACTGTCCAGCTCCTCCTGATCCAACAAAACACCAACAAAATTCAATCAAAAGTTTCGAATTACCATACCTAGCCTAAAATCATTTACCTGATCCAGTCATATGGGCTGAGATCCTTACGAAGAGAACCCTCTCTTGACCTAGTAGGGTTAGCTACTAGGCTGAGCTTGGTTTGTGATTACCTTGGAATTGCCTCCCTTCAGCCTGTGGTCAATCTAGGTGATAATATTCCCAATGGAAGGGTATCCCCTTTTTCAATATATGAGTAAATCCTTTAGCCATTTCAGCGTAGTTGGGAATGAACATCCTTAGAAATTTATCCCTCCCTTGGAGTCTATAACTGTAGTAAATTGGAAGGTGGAGGGAGATCAAGAATTGCCTTAACCTTCAAAGGGCCGAGTCAAATTCCTTATTTATACACTACGAAACCAAGCAAACAACCAAAACCAACACAAAACTCACATATATGTGGATTGAGTCAAATTTTGTAGTGTCAGCACCATAAAAATATAGCTCTCATATGTTGCGAGTGATCAACCTGTTTCCTTGAATGAGCAGGTAAATCATGTTGATAGGGTTGGACAATGTTTTTGATGTCATCGAAGGTATAATTCATTGCCCTCTGAAAATTTGCCTCTGCATTTTTCAAACCAAAAGGGAGTTTCCTATATATGAATGTGCCCCAAGGACAAATAAAAGTAGTTTTATATTGGTCTTTTGGGTGGATATTGATCTGATTATAGCCAGAAAATTCATCCATAAATGAGAATATTTCACATCCAGCACAGTCACGAATTATCTGGTCGATAAAGGGAGTGGGATAGTTGTCTTTTGGACAAGTGTTATTAACATCCCTATAATCAACACACACTTGTATTGTTCCTTGTTTCTTCATGACAGGAACAAGATTGGAAACCCAATTGGTAAGAGGAACAGGGTAAATGAAAGCAGCATGAAAACGTTTTTCAATTTTCGCTTTAGTAGCAGCAACCTTTTTTGGATGAACAGGACGGAAGCACTGTCGTACCAGTTTGATAGCAGGATACATTCTAATTTCATGTTCAACTATACTAGAATCAATTCGTGGCATTTCCTCATATGATCAGGAAAATATGTCGCGAAATTCACGTAAAAGAGCACGGTAAGTTTCAAGTTCTGATGGAGAACAAGAGTTGCCAACGTGGATGTTCTCTACAATTCCAGGTTTGATCAAAATGTCAATAGAAATGGTTTCTTCGATATTTGACAAGTTTCGTTTGAAATCGACTGTGTCTATAAATATAGAATTCAAAAGGAAATCAACAATTGAAAGGTGATTTGATTCATTTGAAGCATCTTCTATGTGATCTAGAAGATGGGATCGATTATGATAATCTTCCCATAGTTCTTCTTCTGTCATCATTGATTGGATGATTCCTTCATCAGTAGAAAATGTACGTGAAAAAGGATCAGATGAGGTTTCATATTCTAATGATCGATCAACCCACACAATTGGTGATAATGGATTTGGGTTTGTTGCAGAAACAAAAAAGATTGATTTCTATGCAAGCTCAATGGGGCTTAATGGCATGGTTTCAATATGCATATCATCTTTAGAATTATTGTGAATCTTCCATGAATCAAATGAAGTGGAAGATATCATGTGGCAAGTCTCAACTTTTTCCACTTCCACCATTTGTGATGGTGACGATAGCGAAAAAGTACCCATTAGGGAAGGATATTTAAAGAGACCTACTCCAACATTTTTAAGAGATATCGGGGGTGAGTCGAATTCCTTATTTACATTGAATTTTCATCTACGGATAAACACATTTTCCCTAGGTGGGTGACTACACCTAGAACAACAGAAATAAAGTAGTTTAACCTTTTCTTATATAAGATAGATGATATGGAGGAACTTACTTGTACTCTTTCGCTTCCTAAATATCTTTTGAACCACTCCCATCGCTCCCACTTGAACTAAATCCACTCAAAAGGCACCTGCATCAAGAGAAACAGAAACAAGAAACGATCAAAGCATACATGATATATCTACTATAAAACAATGGAATCGAAGACATTGAAACACATAATCATCACATATATGAACAATCATATGAAAAAAGGAATAAGCTCTTTATTAATGTAGAAGGAAGAGTATCACCCAATACAGTTCGATCATGTGCCACTCCTCTAGCTTCAGTTCAACCCTCACCACATCAAAAGCACACAACTCTAGCAGCATAACATTATTGAACATCAACTCAATCCTCAAACCAATATAATTTCCTTACAAACTTCATATTCGAGCCCCCTGATCACTATGATGAGTGCTCAATTTACAGGAAATGGAGGTGGTTTTGTCATAAATGAGGCTATTGAATTCCCTTGCAAACTTGAATTTAGTTTCCATGGAGCAAGGGATGAGAGGACAGGAGGTTAATAGATCCTTAGCCTATCAAATTTAGAGCTCATAGGAGGAGATAAGAGATGGGAACCTTCTAGAATCATCTAGAATGAAGTAATATTCCCATAACACTATGAAAATTTCGCTCAATCTCACCCAACGCAAGCTAAAGAGGGTCTAAGTGCACTACAGCGTAGGCCACAGTGGGCCTGCATACTCTGCAATGCATTGTCTCAAGGCTTTTGCTGCGCTGGTGTCCCAAGGAGGCATTTTAGGAAGGCTTCGGGCCAGGGAAGTTTCATAGAAGGAGGCATTCAATGAGTTGACTTGTCTAGGGCATTTAACAAATGAATTAGGGTTTGATGAGCCCTGATGGTACTAATTTGAATGTCAGGAGTGATGTACCCAAATATACCTATAACAGTTTCCCCCTAAAGAATGAAGTTGAAAATGATAATGTCAAGTGATATGCTTTACGATGTGATGGAGAGGAACTGAAGCAGATGGCGACCTACATCGATTACAATACATAACATCATGATATTTTGGATTTTTCATGAATTGCTGAGGGAAGGCATAGCCATACTCAGCATATAAACTTTTCATTACATGTACATAGATAGTCATCTACAGATATATACCCATGATGGGATGACCATCAGTGTAAAGCCATCGTACAGATGATTTAGTACTCTCCTAAAATCGTAGCCCAGATGGATGAAACTAGATCTGGGGTCTTCTATCACATCCAATCATTTGCTCAAGTACGAGTCTAACCATGTGAGTATGTGATCTAAAGTCAAACATGGGAAGACACCGTCTGATTACCAGCCAATGATGTAAGTCATTAAGAAACGCGAGAGAGATCACCGATAATGATAATGATTCTGAAGGTACTATAGTACATTCTGCATGGTGTGAATAGATGTTTTGATGTCGAACACCATACAAAGTCTTTCGGTCGAAGGCCAGTGGTGTCAACCTGTCGCTGGAAGCGAGAAACTTGTCATTGATGTATGCGAACCTCAAGGTACTGAAAGGGTGTTTCTAAGTCAACTTCTTGGATAATGTGTTGATGTCGATAAGAAGCAACTCGTCGTAAGAGGGCCTTGATGTATCACACATGAACGAAATGAAACGAGTGTAATGATTTTGGAGATGGAATGTGACTGACAACACAAGGTTCAGGAATGGCAGTCATGAAAATGAAGGTTTATGAGTATTGCAAAGGATGAGTTTTACTGGGTGACTTCTCTTGAACATGTCGGTAACACAGAGTGAATTGGAAGCATTGACCCAAAACCAAAGTGATGGATGGTGTAATAGACCATAGGTATGATAACCATCAAGTAGGTAACCCAACCCAAATAGTCACGGAGATGAAGTGAAAGTGTCATGTTCAAGAGCGACTTGCTACCATAAAGTGATTTATCCCTTTTCCCATTTTCCCCAGTCATTGCTGACTAGTACCTCTTTATTTTTTAACAAGTTTGAGGAGGATAACATATGCTTGTAGTATAATCCCACCCTTCAGGTGAATCCATCGCTATGTGATGTTTTAACGAGCCTAGCGAAGGTGAAACTCGGTCTTGTCATGATGGACAAGTTTGTCACTATTTGATGTTTTAACAATTTAAACGACAATGAGAACTTGGTCCTTTTCATTTTTAGAGAGTTTGAAAAGGGACAAAAAAGAAAACTCCACAAGTTCTTTTTCGTAAATTTGTCTCTCAAGTCTGAAAAACCATAAAATAATACAAGAGAGAACCTATTGACCATGTTCGATCAACGTATTCCCTTTACCTAAATAATATATCTCAGTCCAGAAAAGGGTTAAACTTATACTAAGTAGATGTCATTTCCAATCCATTAACAAGCTGAAAAGGACAAGCCCTCGACAATGTTTTCATATTTCGAGGGTCTGAAAAGAGCTTAAAGAGGACTCCATGGGGGTTCCTTTTTCGATGTTTAAAAGAGCTCAAAAAAGAGATGAAAGTATGCTTTGTGGTCAAAAGTACAATTCACGATCGTGCACATCAAATTCACTATATCAGCTATAATTATGTTCAAAGAAACACCAAACGGAATAAACATACCTATTTCATTGGTAAAAATGGGTAAAAAACTATAGATTATTCATTAAATGACATGAAATAACCATAAAACAAGAATTTACCAAGTCATTTTCACCATTTTATATTTACCATTCCGTTTATGCTTTGAACCATTTTTTTACCTTGAATTTCAGCAGTTGATTGCAAGAGATTTTGTGGATCATTTGTCACGCCATTAGGACCAGGTAGGAGATCTCCCTTTTCTCTTCCATTTAAGTTCATTCTTTTTCAATTTCAGGCACTTTTTTAGGGTTTTGGGGTCCCTATGGTAAATTTACTTCACCCTGGGATCAGCGAAGCCTGTCACATCAAAAACTGTGCTACAGTGCACCCAAATAGAAGGGTACCTACTCTGCAGCACATTGTCTCAAGGCTTGGGTTGCGCTGGACGCATTTGATAAATTTGTTTCTCCTTTTTTACCCAAAAATCCTTCAATTTTTTGCATGAAATGGATCCTAACTAAGCTTATGGTTTGATTTCAGGCTTTGATCAGATCAGAGTGACTATTAATTAGCATGAAAGAGAGCATGAAGAACAAGATATTCTTGCCCTTAATGACCCAGGTACAGTTGAGGCTCTCAAAGATGGTGGGTTACTCAAATACTTCAGGTTTTTTGGGATGAGGTAACAACTAGAACTATTGCAATTCCTTGTTCATTCATGGGATCCAGCGGATCAGGATTTTCACATAGGAGGCAAAGTGCTTCCTATATTGATCGATGATGTTTACTTCCTTACAGGATTGTCGAGACGTGGTGCCCCCATATCTCTTTCAGGTTCTGCCCATGGGGGTGAATCAGTGAGGGACTACATTCGATAGTTTTGTAGGCCAGGTACATAGCCTAACAAGGATGGGAAGATCAACATCAGGGATGTTTGTTATTTGCCTTTGTGAACAATTATTTTCACTATCATAAATTTTGCGGGTAGTGCGATATTTCATCTGGCAAACAGATCATATATGCAGTTTTCACTTGAGTTCCTTGAGCCAACTACACTCAACTAGTGTGAGGCAATTCTTTCTTTGATGAAAGAGGAGCTGACTAAGTTAAAGAGTGGTAAGATGCTATGGTTCGATCTTGATTTCCTTTACCTTAGAGATAATTCCATTGATGCAACCTCAATATGTGGCACTGAGTTTGACTACTCCTAGAGATCCACAGATGCAGAGATGGGTTGAGTTGATGGTTCTTCATTTGGCTCAATCGACAACACCTTGTCATTGAGGAGCATCCATATGCAGGGATGGAATTTCGTGGAGATCCAGATTTGAGGTTACTAGTGGGTGCCCAATGGGGTGCTATAGGTAAATTGTTTTGACCAAGTGTTTTTAATTTTTTAAGTTTCTACATGTTTTTGTGTTTTTAATGTTCCAGAGACTAAACTAAAAGTGTACTCATGCATGCATATGTTGGTAATGTTCAACCTATGGGTCATCAATAGGAAGCAAGTGAACCAGCGTGAAGAAATGTCGGAAGAGAAGTTCTCCAGGTTTTGGATTTGACCGAGACACTGGCAAAGTTACAGGATCATATAGAGGGGTTAACCCTCGGTATTCTGGATGTCCAGATCGAGGAGTTACCAATGAGGTTGCAATGCCATACTATTGATGTTCTTAGCCATTGGATGAGGCTATTGCGCATGATATCTTAGGCTGTGACCTGTTATGTGAATTGAAAAAATTACTTTTACATGTGTCGCAAATGTCTGTTTAACACATAGTTCGCTAATGAATCAATTAATGTGTTAAAGTTCCTGAAAATGTGTTGATATTGCATGTAATCAAAATGTCTTTCCAAGAGACGAAATCTAAGGAACATACGATAAATTGTTGGATTTTAGACGGTATAAACATTTGTTAGTTGCAGTACGACAAGTTGTGGGTCCATCTTAATGATGATTCGGAGAATGCCAAGCGAAATGGCATCAAAGAGGAGTTATATCAATGCATTATACTCAGTGATATTGTTTGTAGGACGACTAATACAAATCACTTGAAAACTCACTAACTCGCCACTTGGAGCGAATATGACCCATGTTGCAGAAGATAGGCTCTGCGTACTATGAATAGCACCATCGGCATAACTAACAAATGGTTCCAAAGATTCCAACATCTGCAACAAATGAAAATTGGATTACTTAACGAGATTAAAAAAAAAACTCTAAAATTCACATTGTAACACACACACACGCAAACAAAACATATCTACAGTGGTTATTACTACACAAAATCAGGGATAGTAATGTTTCAAATACAACCCGTCACGGGGCTAAGACAATGGAATTTTATCATAATCAACTAAATCATAAGCACCTTTTCCAAAACATTCTTGAAAATATAGGGGCCCATCCATAATGTTTCAAATTTCCCTGCTCCTAGTTTATTAGCTTGCTGATCATAAAGCAAGACCAGGTCTCCTTGTGAGAAAATGCGAGGCTTGACATTTCGGTCATATTGCACCTTTATTCGTTTCTTATGCGCTTCGTTAGCCAATGCGACTTCACGACGAGTTTCATTTATATGGATTAGCTCTAAGAAACATGCTTCTTCTTCAGAAGTGTCGGGTAACAGGTCAATCATGAGTTTTAATGACGAAATTTCACATTGTACAGGCAAGATTTCCTCCAAACCATGCACGAATTGAAAAGGTGTGAATCTAATTGCATTTCTCACCAGGGTTCGGTAAGCCCACAAAGCCGAGTACAGGATTAAATGCCAGTTTTGTTTATGAACACCTATCATTCGTTGGAGAATTCGCTTAAGGATTTTGTTTATAGCCTCAACTAGTCCATTAGCTTGTGGATAATAAGGAGTAGAACTATCATGTCCAAGTACTAACTTGGCAGTCAATTGGGTCATCATATGGTTGCAAAAATGCGACACATGATCTGTAAATATAGCTTGCGGCACACCAAACCGTGCAACCACATGGTTGAAGAAAAAAGAGAAGTTGTCTCATCGTTGTTGTTTAATGTAGGCATGGCCTCGACCCATTTCATAAAATAATCCACGACAACAATTAAATACCCATGCGCCCCGGCCGAGGTAGGATTACGTGTCATATAATCAATGCCCCATTTTGCAAATGGTCCAACAGTGATGATAGGATGCAATGGCTCAGGTGGTAATCATGTTTTCCAGTCAAAAATATGGCATTCATGACAACTTCTGACAGCAGTAATGTAATCATTGAATATAGTTGGCCAGAAGTAACCAGCACGGAGAATCTTCTGTGCGGTAGCATAACGAGATAAATTTCCACCAAATGCACCAGAATGGAAATCATTCAAAACTTTCTTGGCTTCCTCATGAGTGAGGCACCTCTGTAAAATCAAATCGATACCACGACAGTAAATTGTGTCGCCAATGATCATATAATCTTTGGCTTTGTAACGAATACGTCGTTGTTGCAAGTGAGAGGTATCAGGTCGGAAATTTTGGCTCTAGAGATAGATCAGTATATCTCCATACCACGAGTCAGATGATGAAATCAGAAATAGAGACTCATCCGGAATTGATGGTTCCATTTTCAAATCGATATCGGTAGAGGCAAGGTCGCAAAGAAGCTCGGCGAAGACTAGAGATTTCTTTGACTTGGATTTGATGAATTCCAAATCAAACTCTTGCAAAATGATGATCCATTTTGGATATTTCCCCCCAACAATTGACACAACAGAATGTATGTCATAGGGTTGCAATCCGAAATGACAGTGGTCTTTCGAAGCAAGATATAGTGGCGAAAACTCTATACAACTTGAACAGTAGCCAAAGCTAACTTTTCGACATAAGAGTACTTAACTTCCATATCATTGAGATTGTGACTCAAATAATAGATCATATGTTTAGTCCCATCTTCTTCTTGGACTAAAACCATAGCAATGGTTGTATCTACAGTGGCGAGATACATGAAATAGTCTTTTTGATAATTATGGGCATACATTAAAGATGCTCGAATCAGGGTATCTTTAAGAGAATCAAAGGAATCTTGCACAACGTGGTCCCAATGGAAGGGTATCCCCTTTTTCAAAATACGAGTAAATCCTTTAGCCATTTTAGCTTAGTTGGGAATGAACCTCCTTAGAAAGTTAGCCTTCCCTTAGAGTCTCTGTAACTACAGTAAATTGGAAGGTGGAGGCAGATCAATAATTGCCTTAACCTTCAAAGATTTGAGTCGAATTCCTTCTTTAAACACTACGAAACCAGGAAAATGACCAGAACCAACACAAAACACACATTTATGCGGATTGAGTAGAATTTTGTAGTGTCGGCACTGTAAAAATATAACTCTCAAATGTTGTGGGTGATCAACCCATTTCCGTGAATGAGTAGGTAAATCATCTAGATAGGGTTGGACAATGTGTTTGATGTCATGGAATGCATAATTCATTACCCTCTGAAAAATTGCCCCAACGTTCTTCAAACCAAAAGGGAGTTTCCTATATATGAATGTGCCCCAGGGACAAATAAAAGTAGTTTTATATTGGTCTTCTGGGAGGATATTGATCTGATTATAGCAGGAAAAGCCATCCATAAATGAGAATATTTTACATCTGACATAGTTATCAATTATCTAGTTGATAAAGGGAGTGGGTTAGTTGTCTTTTGGACAAGTGTTATTAACATCCCTATAATCCACACACACTCGTATTGTTCCTTGTTTCTTCATGACAGGAACAAGATTGGAAACCCAATTGATAAGAGGAACAGGGTAAATGAAAGCAACATGCAAAAGTTTTTCAATTTCTACTTTAATGGTAGCAGCCTTTTTTGGATAAATAGGACGAAGGTGTTGTCGTACTAGTTTGACATCAGGATACATTTTAATTTCATGTTCACCTATACTAGAATCAATTCCTGCCATTTCCTCATATGACCAGGAAAATATGTTGTGGAATTCATGGAAAAGAGCATGGTAAGTTTCAAGTTTGGACAGAGAACAACACTTGCCAACATGGATGTTCTCTACAATTCCAGGTTTGGTCAAAATGTCGATAGAAATGGTTTCTTCGATATTTGACAAGTTTCGTTTGGAATCGACTATGTCTATAAATACAGAATTCAAAAGGAAATCAACAATTGAAAGGTTATTTGGTTCATTTGAAACATCTTCTATGTGATCTAGAAGATTGGATCGATGATGATAATCTTCCCATGGTTCTTCTTCTGTCATCATTGATTGGATGATTCCTTCATCAGTAGAAAATGTACATGAAAAAGGATCAGAGGAGGTACCATATTCTAACGAATGATCAACGACATGCGTAGTAGGTATGGATGAGATAGATTGCATCAGTTGTGATGGATACACAAGCCTTGGTTGAACAGGCATTGTTGGTTGCCACTGAAAAACAGTCATTCTAGGCTGACTTAAAGATGACGGCAAACGGCCATATGGTTGCCCCCCATAAAATGGAGGATAAGGAGATTGTGCATATTGTTCTCCGTATGGGGGTAATCCAGTGTAGAGTGAATACATTGGACGGTAACAAGATGAACCAGCTTGATATTGACTTGATGGATCAAGTTATTCAATATCCGTAAGTGAAGAACCAGGTAAAATTCCTGTAGAGGACATGGGTGAAGACCATGGACCAGAAGCAACACATGAGTGGGTTCTAGATAAAGGCTGGTAACCTGGTGGGATGGATAGAACACCATACAAATGTGACTCAGGTGTTGTGGTAAACATCGAAAAGGTAGCGATAGAGGATTCTGCAGCAGCTATGGCAGATGGTACAGTCTAGAATGTTGATTCTGCCATAGTCAAATGTCGTAATAAATTTCCTAACGAATCAACGGGAGTCTGAAAATAATCAGGATCAAAAGGAGTATTAAAATGAGGAGTATGAGGATAACGATAAAGTCCAGATCCAAAGCAAACTAGAGTTTTGGGCGTTTCTCCTTAGGGTCCTCTTTAATCGAAATCAAACTAGGTGGAAGGATTTCACCGTCAATTCTGTAATAGATTTCTGGTATTTGTTCTTGCAGTAAAGAGGAAGTCTCAACAATTACAGATGTCTGAGGATAAACTGGTCGATCGTCTTTCGGTATGGTAACAACTTCTAATTGTTTAACTCCAAGATCCAAGTGTTCTGGTAAAAGAACAACAACTTCAGGTTGGGCTTCTTGAACAACTTCTGGTTCAGAAGTAACTTCTGATTGAACAGTGATAGGTTCAAGACCAACTTCTGGTTGAATAGATTCAGGTTCAGAAGTAATTTCTTATTGAACAACTTTGGGTTGAGAATCAACTTCTTGTTGGACAAATTGGGTTACCAGTTCAGTAGGTTCATTTTTAATGTCCTCGAGTAATTGTGGAGATTCCACTTCACTGACAGATGTACTAGTAATTGTAAGAGTAATTGGGGTCACAGTATTTACCGGTATAGGTAACTCTGGTAATTTAGATGAAGAACCAAAAGTTTGTGATGTACTAGATTCAATCAAACGAGACCACTTTTGCTGGCTAGGTGTAGCTTCAGGGGGTAAAGGTGGTTTACTCATTGTCCTCCACGAACAACGGGGTAGGGGTTGATGTTCCCCATGATTGTTGATTGATTTTATTACAAAAATAAATTTAAAAAAAATAGGGTAATCTAGGCAAAGGGATTACCAAGCAACTGTAAACTACAATATACTACCTCAGTAAACCAAGGACTTAACATACATGCAGGAAATCTCCCCGAATGTTGTGTTCGGTGTATCACAATGTACAAAGTGGCCAACTCAGTTACCCAAGGATGGATAGCAACCTAATGTAGTCCTTCCATATATACCCAAAAGTACATGGAGGTCCAATCCGTGTTAGCACTGTCTAATGCGAAACCACACAGTGAGAGCATTCCTTTATACTTTTCGTACTATAACACCGCCCTATAGACCTGAAGGTATGTGGATGAGCTACGATATACTTACGTACGTGGAATGAGGTATCGCACTCGGAATGTATCGCAGACAATTAACGATAGATTCTATGTTTTACGATGCCGGAACATGTCTCTAGCCTAGAATAATTGTTATTCGTTAGGTGACAATGCTCCATTAGGTTAATTGAGATAACTTTTAAGTTGATCTTGATTAAGAGTTTGTCTTTCAGGTTCACCACGTGATGTCTTTGAAATTCCTAGAATGCAACTATGATGAGAAAATTCTTTTCATTTGATTTTGAACAATGAAAACCTTAACTACAAGGGATAAAGCAATCAAAATGTTTAATCAAAGAGAAAAGAGCACATCTAATGCAATTTCCCTATACTATTCCTACAAGCACACACAAACCTTTAATTGCATAATGCAAGTTTTTCTTTTCAATTTCCTTAAGGTTTATATGAACAAAAGGAAACTGATGCACATACAATCAATCAATCTTTTTGCAAGAAACAAAGACTTTACGACAGTTCCTTTTTGAAAGAAATGAAGACTTTACGACACTTTCTTTTCAAAAAATATTAATCAACTATAAGCTAACTTTGACAATGAATTGATAATGATAAAGAAATCATTTAAGAAACACTAATCAATCAAGGCCAAAGTAGGGCTAGGAAGATAAATACAACTTGATTTTAGAACCACAAGCATCATTGATCTTTCAGCAAACAACAAGAGAAGCAACTTTGAAAAAATCAGACCAAAGGTGGGCTTTTTAGCCTAAGAGGAATCAGCACAGGTCAGAGAGGGAGAGAGTGTGCTACAATGCACTATCTCTAAGGCAAAGGGATACTCTGTAGTGAATTGTGTCAAGACCAACACTGCGCTGGTACTAGAGAGTCAATTCAAGAGAAATTCAAGCACAATTTTTTACTAAAAACACTTTAAAAAGACTTAAATAAGATCAATAAAGCTAAGAAAATTCTACTAGGCTGTAATATGATAAGGGTAAGCCACCAAGAACGACAGTCATTCCCCAGCAAAGTCGCCAATTTGTTATATGTAATTTGTATCTACAGATAAATACATTTTCCCTAGGTGGGTGACTACACCTAGAACAACGGAAAGAAAGTGGTTTAACCTTTTCTTATAGAAGATAGGTTAGATGGAGGAACTTACTTGTAGTCTTTCACTTCCTAAATATATTTTGAATCGCTCCCATCACTCCCACTTGAACTAAATCCGCTCAAAAGGTACCTGCGTCAAGGGAAACAGAAACAAGAAATGATCAAAGCATACATGATCTATCTACTATAAAACAATGGAATCGAAGACATTGAAATACATAATCATCACAGATATGAACAATCATATGAGAAAAGTAATAAGCTCTTTATTAATGCAGTTTGATCCTATGCCACTCCTCCAGCTTTTGTTCAACCCTCGCCACATCAAAAGCACACAACTCTAGTAACATAACATGACTTAACATAAACTCAATCCTCAAACCAACAGAGTTTCCTTACAAGCTTCAAATTCTAGTCCCCTGATCACTATGATGGGTGCTCAATTTATAAGAAATGGAGGTGGTTTTGTCATAAATAAGGGTATTGAATGGCCTTCCATACTTGGAGTTAGTTTCCATGGATCAAGGGATGAGAGGATAGGAGGTTAATGGATAGTTAGCCTATCCAATTTCAAGCTCATAGGAGGAGATAAGAGATGGGAACCTTCTAGAATCGTCTAGAATGAAGGAATATTCCCATAACCCTATGCAAATTTCGCTCAATCTCGCCCAGCGCAGGATAAAGAGGGCCTAAGTGCACTGCAGTGCAGGCCACAATGGGCCTGCCTACTCTGCAGTGCACTGTCTCAAGGCTTGGGCTACGCTGGTGTCCCAAGGAGGCATTTCAGGAAGGCTTCAGGCTAGGAAAATTTCATAGAAAGAGTCATTCAATGAGTTGACTTGTCTAGGGCATGTAGCAACTAAATTAGGGTTTGATGAGCCCTAATGGTACTGATCTGAATGTCGAGAGCGATGTGCCCAAATAGACCCATAACATCTTCTACCAACTCATTCACCTCCAGGACGTAGTATTATTCTACCTGCAAAAGAAGGAACTTATGATGTTGATGGTGATGTGGTTCTTACTGCACCACATGATATAGTGGGAATGGTAGGTGATTATGAAATTTATTTTTTATTTTTTTTTTAAGTTTTATCTCTAATGAATCTACCTCTATAATGCACTATAAAATGAATGAAATTAAACTTATGCAACTAAAAATGGATGCAACTAACAATGAGATGTAATTCAACAACTAAGGTTAAGAAACACCTCACAATCATGATGTGCAGGTTCTTAGCTCTTGTCTTACCATAACTCTTTTCCAAAGTTGTATAAATTAAAAAATAATATAAATTGAAAACTAAATCTTATGTATACTTCCCAACCAAAGATGCCAAAATGTTGGGTAATTTAATTGTACTTTAAATTACTTTACATTACGTTGTCAATCTAGGGTCATAAACTTCTGAACTACTGCACAGTATATGCCAGGAGTTTAGCTTTCAGTTCAATGAAGGAAATTCCTACTCTATAAAAACAAATTAAATGACATGAAATGAAATATTAATCTAGAAAAGAATTGAAGAATTAATCTAGGAAAACATTGAAAAATAATCTAGGAAAACATGTAAACTTATTCTATGAAAGCATGGAAATCTCTAATCTATAAAAGTGAGTAAAATTAATCTATGAAATCTTGAAAAAATAATCTAGAAAACATTTAAAATCTATTTCTATGAAAGAAAGCAACTCTAATCACAAATGAAAATGTTTAGAATTTAAATCATTTTTTTATATTTTTATATTTTTCAAGCACTTGATTGCAATATGGAAAAGCATGAAGTGACAAATAGAAACTTGAAAATAAAGCATCTAAAATAAATAAATAAATCAAATTTTAAATTATCATTGAATGTAAATTATTTCTTAATTAAAAAATTTGAGAATTATTAGAGAATTGCGATGAATTAAAAATTTAGATTTAGATTCAAAATGAGAGATATCCTTCTTAATTTTATGGACAGTTCAAATTATTTTTTCTATTGATATATTTGTTGGCTGCAACACAAAATCTGATATATATATAATATATATATATATATAATATATATATATATGAAAAGCCTTCGAATGATCCATTTAGTTGACACAGGAAATTTCTTCAAAAAAGTGCACGGTTTTAGTTTTTCAAGATATATCTTCTTTTGGCCAGAAATTATGTTAGAAGTTGGCTGCTTGAAAATTGTTGTTAATCTAAATCACCATCTTTGATCAAGTGTTGAAAGCTCACAATTGCAACATTAAACAAAGTGCTACTACTGACCTGTAAAAGAAACTAGATTAAAACATAAGAAAACTAATATAATCAACATATATTATGAAACTATATAAATTATAAAAATATATCTTACAACAAAATAAGAATATAAAACCCTAAAATAAATAACACAATAACTTGTCAAATGTATTTTACTCCATCATAGTTTGGAATTATGCTCCAAAAGTTCCTCCCTTTGAATGGAGAAGACACTCCTATTTATACAAAAACTAAGATAACTAATTAATAAATGTAGATCCACAAATATCTTGTGTGGTTACAACCATGTGTTAACATCTAGCAAGTAAGATCTCTGCATATCCTCTAAGAAATCTCTGAAATATTTGAAAAGAAATCTTATCAAAACTTTCATGATTTTTCTCCATCAAATGTGCTTGAATGATTATCTCAAATATTCCTCAAACCTTCAAGAGTTTGAAGAGGAAATTTGAATTTGAGACTTAGACTCCAAATATGACTTTGTTGGAATATTCAAATATGCCTACACATATCACAAAACTCATCCAACTTTTATATATAAGTGAATACATGTCATTTTTCTAATTTTAACCATAAATTCACTCAAAATACTAAAATAATGCTTTGGAAAATAATAATGGTAAACCCATATATGATCATGAAAATGGTCTTATTGTAAGGTTATAATATAGTGGAATATGGTTAAAAGTGAATGAAAAGATGATGACAAAGTTAACATTTTGGAGACCCAATAGGGTTTCTTACTAGTCCATACCTCATGTGAAGTCTTGTCCTCTGACATTGATGAGGGTGGTCTATTTACCAAGCAAAATGAAGTGTCCACTACCTCTTCCCATAATTCTTATACCAATCTGACACCATTGAGCATGCTCTTTGCTTTCTGCATCATTGCCATGTTCATCCTTTTTACAAGTCCATTCTATTGAGGTGTGTATGGAGTAGTCTTCTACCTTGCTGTACTATAGTACTTATAGAATTCTTTGAATTCATTCTTGCAGAATTCTCCACCATCATCTTCTCTCAACACCTTCATTTTTCCACAATAGCCTTGAACTCTTTGAATTTGTAAAATAATTTACATTTCTACTTGAAGAAATAAATTCATGTATTTCTTGAAAATTCATCTATAAATGAGACATAATATACAGATTTACCCAGTGATGGAAATGACAGAGGTCCAAACACATTATTTTGCACCAACTATATATTCCACTTAACCAATGTTATCAAAACCGAATGGGTCATCGAACAAGTTGACCCTAAAACTGGGAACCAGATTGAAACCAAACAAAAAACCAATCAACCAAAAAATACATAAAATATTCAAATTTAAAAGAAAAACATATATATTCATGTGCATCCATATGAACCCAAACCATTTATACACAAATATGCAAAAGTTCTCATTTATATGACAAGTACGCATATAACTAAAATAACATTTAGAACAATGAGAATATTCCCATCCTTGTCTGTTGGGCCATTTGGCTAGCTAGGAATAAGATTATTTTCAGTAACATAACACCTATCTAGAACCTTATATATGCTCGAGTTCTGTCCATCTATTCCCTTATTCCTGATGATGGTACTCCCACTTCCCACCGCACTATTATCCCTAAAACTATTGATAAAAACTTACACTGGGCTTACTTTTATGGTTCTGCACAAGAGGAGGGATGTGGGGGGGGGGGGGGAGAACCATACTATATCTATCTGACACTCATTTCTAAAAAATCCATATGGGGTTGGGTATAGGGACAAACAAATTTGTTGAACTAATCACCCTTAGACATCTTCTACAATTTTCATTAGAAAAACAGTGTAGACATTGCAAATATTTGGGGACTCCAAGATCATTATCAATTGGTTCAACAATATATCTAACAGTCATGCATTTTCTCTGAGGCATATATTGGATGATGCACTTCATTTAAAGGCACAATTTGATTTCATTGTTTTCCATCATATCTATATGGAATGTAATCAAATTTCCGAGGACGACTACCAGTACTACCACAGGCCATATATTGACATCAAAGCATAGGGGTCTGATGGGCCTGTTTTTTGTATATCTTTTATTTCCATCCAGTATATACTCAGATAAACATTATGTTGTAAATATATACTAAGACAAGTCATATGATATCACTATCAGCACTCCCACTAGGGGTTTTTTTGTACACATTATTTTTGAAGGGTGAGTCACCCCAACTTACAGCATATCCTTTTATAAGCATCTACAACATGTAATTTTCTTATCATAATGAAAATTATGATTTTTCCTTAGGGGAAAACAAACATTTAGAACAATGCATCTATGAACCAAATTTACATAATCAAAGAGGCTCTATATGGCCTTTAATGTCAAAAAAATTCATGCTACAACAAATATCTATGTATCATCAAAATCATTGCCTATATTGGGATCCTCATCATCAATATCACCCTCTACGCATTAAAATAAGATAGAAAAAGCTTCACGCTTCAAATAGATATTTTGTTTGAGTCATGGGTACATTTTTACTAGGATCATGATAGAGTAGATGAAAAATCATGCCACTGACATCAAGGTACATAGAGGGGTTGGTGTTCTTGAATAAATGCAAGAATTGGTGTTCTTGAAGAAATGCTAGTTTCATACCCTTGTACATGGCAAAATCAAATGGAAATGCTTCAATCCCCCCAATCCTAGATCCCTAGAAACTATTAAGTCTATTGGACTTTGAGTGGGATCTAAAATTATATTTTCTCCATATGAGATCCAATGAGGTCAAAACCACTCTCAAACATCCTAAGTCAATTAATGTTAATGTTGAAAACTTAAGTAAAAGGATGAAAATGGAATATAAAGGAGAATGTTGATTTTAATTTAAGAATTTAGCATTACAATTGATTATATAGCATTAGTAGGGCCCTAGGGTTGAATATTAGGTTGCCCCACTCATAAATTATTGTTCTCCATAAAAAAAAAAAATGCATTTGGATGGTCATTGGGTACATTTCATAGAATTGGTATGTTTCATATAAGAATCGATTGGTTTGGAATTAAACCATCCTTTTTCATTTTTGTGCCATAGGTCATACTTGTTTTAGCACCAAAATGGTTCGACAATCTAGTTCCACCGATTTCGTTCTAGTTCTGATAACACTACCTCTGACCTCATAGCCCCAGAAGAGAATCCTACACAATTCTATTTCCCATGTAAACAATGTTCACAAAAATAAAAATAAAATCAAGAGAGTAACTAGGCATAGCTTCTATCATACCATTACTGTATAGTACTCAAAGGTGCATATCTCTTATGTTTTCTAGTCTTTAATGCCACAACATAGTCTTTTCTCTAAAGGTTATAGGAGTTTTTTTCTTCTTCTGCTCCACTCTCAGGAACAACAGAACTGTTGCATCCATCACTAATAGTGCTTCCCATTAGCTTATACATATTTCCAATCTAAACTCCCCTTAGCGATACCATTTCTCCTCAAACCATCCTGTGGGTATCATTTTCAAACATTTTTTTTACACCTACATCACTCATCTTGTTTACATAAATCAATTTTTTGTCTAATTCTAGGATGTGCATAACTCTAGGGAGTGTTCTAATCCTTCCACCCATGATATTAACATGAATTTTCTTGCCTTATGATTTTGGCTATCGATTCATCTCCTAAAATAACATCACCATCATCAAATCTTTCATAATAAAAAAACCACTCCCTATGAGGAGTCATATGAAAGGATGTGTTTGAGCCAACTAGTCATGTCTCATGATATACATGTGTACTTGAAGAATCCAAATACGCATACCCTCCTTGATATGAGAATGTTTTTTATTCTATAAAGGAGCATCATCAGATCCCTTCCCTTTCTCAAGAATTGGATTTACAATCGTTCTCATAATGCCCTTCTTTTTTGCATCTCCAACATACTTTTGCGAATTTTCCTAGAGATTCAAATCTTCCTCTAGATTTAGATTTCCCACTTGAGGACTTATTTTTATTTATATTATCAAAGAATCATCTTACAAACAAGGCATTTGTGTTCTAACTTTCCATATTTTTCCATCTTATCTCCAAAACAAGGCACCATCTATGACACAAAACTTTGATGATTTCATCCTTAAAAATCTTTTCTTAGTCCTGGATAATCCTGGGGGAGCACACAGGTTTAACAATACAAAGCAAATATCAGCATACCATGGGGAGTGCAAAAAGGTTTCACTGATCTGTGGAGTTGCCAGCTCTGGTTCATTGTCCAGTTGATTAATGTCTAAGGCTTGGAAATTTGTTTCAAACATTAGTTTGGCTAAACCTTGCCCTTTTATCAGCTTGGTAGGTTTTATCTCAATGTGGTATTCAAGAATGCTAGCAATCCACTTGCCTCTTTTGCCTTCTAGTCCCTCTTGAGTTAATATATCTTTTACAACAGAGTTTGGGACATAGGCAATTACATGGGAGTATAAGATGTAAATTCTGAAGTCATTGATGGCCTTAACAAGGGCATAAGCCTACTTTTCCATGATTTGATATTTCAAGGGTGCATCTCTTAAAGCTCGGCTGAAGAAAGCAATTGGCTTTTCATTACCTTGATCATCCTTTTGCAAAAGGACAGCGGCTATGGTGTGCTCAGATGCAAAAGAAAAAATCATAAAATCTTTATCGAATTGCGGACTGGTGAGGATAGGCGTTTGAGTCAAGGCAGTTTTGATACTCTCAAAAGCTCGCTTGGTTTCCAGAGACCATTTTACCTTGGCATCCTTTTTTAACATATTGCTCAATAGCCTTATTAGCTCGGCTAGGTTTGGGATAAATCTTCTTAGGAAATTGATCTTTCCAAGGAATGCTTGCAGCTCTTTATGTTTCTTGGATATGGGATTTGGAGGATAGCTTGAATTCTTTCAGGATCAATTCTAATCTCATCTTTTGATATGATATAGCCTAGAAGCTTGCCTTTCTCAAGGGAAAACAGGGACTTCTTAGGATTCAAGGAAATGCCATATTTCCTGCATGTCATGAAAATTTGCCTTAGATGCTTAAGGGCTCTTGGTCAGATTTGGAGAATGGGGTCAGATCATCAAGGTAAACTACAAGGAAATCATGTATCTCCTTGGCAAATGAAATATCCATTGCCCTTTGAAAGGTGGCACCAGCGTTTTTCAGCCCGAAAGGCATTTTAACGTACTTAAATGTTCCCCGCGGTGTGGTAAAGGTTGTCTTGTCTTGGTCATCCGGGTGAACAAGTATCTGATTAAATCCTGAAAATCCATCTAGTAAAGAAATTATAGATGACCCCACTACTCTTTGTAGGATATGGTCCATTTTGGGCAAAGGATAGAGGTCTTTTAGAGAGACCTGGTTTAAATTTCTCAAGTCTACACACAGTCTGATCTCTCCTTATTTTTTCCTTGTGGGAACTAAATTAGATACCCATTCAGAAAATCTGATGGGTGCAATGATACCTGCTTCAAACATTTTCTTTATTTCTTTTTCAATGATAGGAAGAAGCATGGGGTTGATTCTTCTAAGTTTCTGTTTGAACGGCTTTTGATTTGGTTCTAAGGGAATGGTGTGTTGAATTACTGAGGTGTCATAGGACTTCAAGTCCTCATAACTCCAAGTAAATACATCTTGGAATTCTTTGAACAGATCGACATATTTTGGTTTTTGATCAAGAGGCAGGTTTTTGGATAATTTAATCATTTTTGGCTTGTCTGTTGTTCCTATGTTATGTTCTTTAATAGCAGCATTTATAGGCTCCATTTTTGGTTTCTTGGGTACATCATTATCATCAAACATGTCTTCTAATGGAGTTAGTCCAGCAGGCAAAAAGTTATCCTTTAGGTCAATGAACTCAGCCTCATCTTTGGTTGTTTCTTCTAAATGCATATGTTTCAGCTCTTGTATGTTTGCATTGTTAAAAATTGTTCGGTTAAGGATCTGTTTAGCTGTTGCAGCCGTTACAGCCTGCTGATTTACTTTTGTTAGTTGTTGGGAATCGTTCATGGCATCCATGTCAACGTTTGTATTTGAAAATTCTCCCTCAAGAGTGAGGAAATTGTTAATCTGGGTATCATTTTGAAACACTTGCCAATCTTTAACATTGTTAGGGAACGAGGGTCTATGTTTTATCTCAGCAGTGAAATGGTGGTTTGGCTCAAAAGGAAGCTTGCATGTACTAGCAAAAGTTGCTAGGCTGTGAGCATGAATATTATGGTCTCTTGAAATTTTGGCAAGTTTGGATTCATTGAAAGAATTGAGTATTTATGTGGCAGCAGTCCTATAAGCTCTCATTCTATTGTCATTGGTAACAAAGTTACCTTTCATTTGTTGTATAATTAAATCCGAGTCACCTAGAATGGACACTTTCGCAGCTCCTAGGGCTTTGAGCAATTTAAGGCCTAAGAGGAGAGCCTCATACTCTACCATGTTATTAGTACATCTGAAATTTAGTCTATAGGCATGGCCTTCTGCATGATTATCATGTGTATTATGAATCCATACCCCTGCCCCTGCTCCTAACTTATTGACAGAACCATCAAACTCTAAACACCATGTGATCTCTTGTTTGTGGTTTGTATTAAGAGTTTCAGTTATTTGAGGATTGGGCAGATTTAAAATTTATGTTTGAGGGGATTCTTCTTGTTTGGTGGTTGCCTTGACTGTTGTGACAGTTTCATGGGTATTGGCAACTGATTTCTCTTTGATGCATGTTTCTTTCTCTAAGGCTAAAGGCTTCTCATCAGTTGGAGGATTGGTGTCATCATTAAATAAAATAAAAGAATCCATATCAGAATGGATCGAGTAAATTGGAAAATTTTGGGGATTTTCCTCACTACTTACCACATACTTCATCAGTGTTTCCCTATACAGTCTCTTTGGTTGCCCAAAGATAGATATAATGGCATAAGAAAGGTCAAGTTGAAGGGATCCTTGAAGTTTTGCTCCCCATGATCTTGATAGGAGCATGCCATACTTTGTGGGAATGTCTACGACTACTATGTCCATCAGGATTGTCTTGTTGGGAAAATGGACTAAAGACACACAAAGGTCTTTGATTAAGCCTACACACTTGACTTGACTTGAGTCAAAGGAATAGATCTTTGTAGGGTCTTGTGACATCAAGGTTTAGCTTTTCCATTACAGCCTTGGGCATAAGGTTATGTGAGGCTCCTGAGTCAAACATGGCATTATGCAAGATCTTGTCATGTATGTGCAGACTGACATAAAAGGGTGGAACATATCCTTATGTTGATTTTCCATTAACTTCTGGACCAAACAGTAGCTCAGGGGTATCATCTAAAACATTTACATCATCCCTAACGTCTGGCAGTTGAAGTGACCTTTGAATTTGTTGCCTATAGACATCATGCTTGGCAAGTTTAGAGAGGGGGGTAGATATTTTAAGTTTGCCAATCTCTGCTTCTAAGTTAAATAGTTTCTCCAATGGAATCCTTGCATTAGCAGTAGCATATTTTTCCTTGTCAAGAGTGATTTCTGTGTTTTCTTTTTGAATGTCAACGTTATGATGAATGACAGCTTGTGGTATGTCTACTTTGGGAAGATTTTTAGGAATGTTGCTCCCCTCTTCTTTTGAGGAAGAAGGAGGCAAAGGCTGGTCAATAGAAGACTGCACGTCTGTCATGTCCTCTATGGTTACTTGATGTGGGTTTGGGACAATCGTATCAGCTGGGTCTGTTATGATCACCTTGCCTTTAATTTTGTTGGGTTGTTTGCTCTCTTTTGTTCTGCTAGGTGCAGGGACATCAATGGTCCTTGTTCTCAACTTATATTTTTTGTGCACCTCATATACAGCAGTATCATAACCTTGTTAAAAATCAAAAGACTCACCAGACTTAGTCTAAAATTGATTCACATCTTGGTAGTCCTGGTCTTCTTGAGTCAGAAAAATTTGTTGCTCTTTTTTGAATCTATCAAGTTCATGTGAGTCTCCTCTGTTGGCTCACTGGATGTGGACGCTTCCGCATAGTTTTCTTGGAAAGGAGGCCTAATATCATGGTCGGGACTAGCCCTTCCAGCGTTTGGGTTTTGAGTTTCTCTGAAATTTGGGTTCCTTATGGCATTGGGTTGTTGTCCTTCCCATGATGTTTTCCTCTCAACATTTTCTACTCTGTCTCCCAACCTATGGATGCCATTGATAATAGCATTTAGCTTCTGGTCGAAGGCTGAGGGTTCTTCCTTGCAGGTGGTTCTTCTCTCAGTTCTGGATCTGTTTCTTTTGGCGATTAGATTTGCCTCCACACTAACAGCAAAGTTTTGCATTTCTGCAAGGCTTTGAGGGGCTCTTTCCCTTAACTGATAGGCCATTTCAGCATCAAAACCATTAGGGAATTTGTACAAAGCAAGATCAAGTGGAGGTCTCAAGTTCTGGGGTATTGCATTATAAACATTGTTAAATCTTGCACAATAGTCCAAGACAGTCTCCTGAGGGCCTCTTTTGATGTTTTCATACTCAGATAGTATATGCAGGGGGTCTTTCTTTTTCTCCCATCTGTTGATAAACGACTGGTATAAGGCTTCTGGGTCACCTATGGAATTGGCTGGGAGTGCTCTAAACCAAGTCCTAACGTCGTCGGTTAGACTTTGAACAAAAAATTTCATTCTCATGCTATCATCGTCAATCTCATAGCTCTCAAAGTAGTCTTGCATTTTCTTTGTATGATGAATGGATGTGCAGGCAGTTGTGCCATCAAAATATGTTATTTTTGTCTGGTAATCTTGAGGCATAGCCCCGGGATTAGCAGGCAGGTGTAAAGGTGCATATCTATTAGCCATGTTGACAGGGATAAGTGAAAAAATTGGGGCAACTAGGATAATAGGAACAACCAGGGTAATAGGAGAAGTAATGGTAGTATGAGTAAAGGATGGAGGTGTAGAAGAGCTACTTGGAGAAGTGGATGATGAACAAGGGGAAATTGAGGTTAAACGAAATAGAACTTTGACAGGGGTCGGAACACAGCTTGGCTGAACTGTTTCCGGACTAGAAGCAGTAAAGTCTTCTTGTTTCTCTCGTTTCCTAAGGGTCTTAGAGATTAGATTTGGATTTTCAAAAACAGTTGGGGATTTGGATCAGGATTTGACCTTGTATGACGTGTTTGCTTTTTAGGAGCCAGCTTCTAACCTGTTTTTTGGAAATTTTTCTAAGAACACAGGTCCACTGAGACTTTTAAAGGTCGGTTTCTTCCTCTGCGGTGCTCCGGACTGGTTTTGCGAGACTATCTGAGAAATTCCCCAGTGGATTCGTCATTATGTTATCTCTCAGGTTGTCCCTAAGCTCCTGAAGGGATACGGCCAAGGTAACCACAAACCAATCTTTGGATTGCAAGTTCTAGCCCACTTGCAATCAGAGAGGGCTCTCTCTTAATGATTTAGCTTTGTTGATGATAATTTTAGGCTAGCTATTGGGTTCAGTGGGTTTTGTTTAAATTTGGATGGAGTTTGAATGGAAGGAAGTTGCATTCAAGCAGAGAAGCAAGGGATAGTGTGATAAGTTTCAAACCATTGGGCATGGAGTCATGGATTAAGGCTTGTTGTTGCATTTTCTTGGACACAAGAGGATTATAGAGCAGGATAGCTACACATGAAACAATACCAATTACTGAAAAGATGGGATGAAAGTCAGAGATGAAAGGCAATTAAGAATCTTTCATCAGCTAACAGAGAAGGGAAGTCAATGAATGGTTATCTAGGAGCAGTTAAGAATTCCTAAGTAACATTCATATGTGAAAGAAATAGTGTAAACATGATCTTTTAAGTATGCATATTCATAACTATTCCTGATGAAAACATGTAGAAATCATAGAAATTGAGCATAGGGTGCTGCCAAGCAAATCCTAAACTATTCTTCCTTTCTGTAACTTTAGATGGTGGAACATAGATGATAAAATAAACATAAAAAACTAAACAGAGTTAAGGAACACTTATTGAACCATGTAGAAGCACAGGAATTCCACAGTCACTCTTCAGCCAATTAAACACAGTGCACAGTTCATTCTCCGAACTCTCAAGCAATCTTTGATTATAGAAATTATCACATATACAGTGCGAGTCTCTGCTTGAGCAGAAAATCAAACCAACAAAGACCAACCCTCATTACATTTTTTAGGGTGGTATATATAGGTAAAATATCTAAAAGTATTTATTACAACCGACCTAAACAAGTCTGCGGAAAAAAGCTTTCTAAAACCTAACTTGTGTTGGAATTAAATGCAAGTAAGTCTTCTTTGGGCTACGCCAGAGGCAGCTGGATCAAAAGTGAGTTAATGTGGTGTCCTTTGTGGCCTGGTGCAGTGCTCCTGTAATAACTGTGCATTGAGTTCTGGTCCACTAATCATCTGTGAGTTTTAATATGCAGTCATTTGTGCTGGTGAGCTTTGAATGGCTCCTTAACTGCTTCTTGACTTTCAAGGTTTTCTTTTAATGCTTCATTCGCCTCGAGCCCTGAGAAGATCTCCACTGATACACTTTGCCGCAACACTGATACTCTTTGACATGGTTTTTGGCTTCATATTTTCTCTGATACTCTTTAATCTCTGAACTGGGTCTCTCTCTGTCTTTTGATACGTTAAATTCTGCAAAATCGGGCCTTTTCTACCTTTTTCGGTGCAAATATGGCTGAGGAATCAAAAGATTCCCTAAATATTCCCCAATATGGCCCATTTCTCGTAGCGATGCGCAATTAGCGTTAATCGTGCATCGAAAACTGCCTCAGAAATTCGATCCGGGGTTCCAAAGCTTGATTTTTGCACTTGCGCGTTTTTTTAGCTGCTGACGTTAGCGGTACGGCGAATGACGTCAGCATGACATCAGCAATGGGACCCCCTTGTATGGATGTGACATCAGCAGTGGGACCCCCTTGTACGGATGTGACGTCCGCATGATGACGTGGCAGTACGATGGGGTGACGTGGCAAGGACACGGTGGTAGGGTGAAGGCAGGTGATGGGTGAGGTGCAGGCGATGTGGCAGGGTGACGCAGCGCCCACGTTACGCAAGAAGAGGGCGGTTTTTGGTTTGCATCAGACCGCCTTTGGTACGGAGGTGGTATTTTTCATGGGCGGCCCGATGCAATGGGATGCCGCCAGTTGTCCCAGTGTACGTCGATAAAACCGTCGGACATCGGGTGCTAACAAACCATCACAAGAGGGCGCCCGATATGCATAAGGGCCGTCGGATCTGGGAGGGCTGATCCGACGGTGGACGGGAGGAGAAGATGCACGGGTTTTAGTGAAACAGCGCGCGTGATAAAGTTTAATTTTTGCAGCCGCGGGTGGGTTTTGGACTTAGGTTAAAGACTAATTTGTTTCGGCGCATTGATTATTTATTAATCAAATATTAATAAATCCCAAAAAATGCAATGCGTGGGGTGCGGTATGGTTTGGTGAGGGTTTTTTGTGTTTTGGAAGGAGTCCAAACACCTCAGAGGGGAAACTTATGCAGAGATGAGGGTTCTTACTAAGGTCCAGGTGAACTTAGTAATTCCCAAGGGGATATTTATGGTTATGTTTCAACCAGAGAGATGGGATATTTACATAGGGGAATTATTACCATAGTTTTAGTAGGGGGAAGGGAAATAGATAGGGATTTACATAATAATGTCAAGAGTTAATATGAAAATGACAAGAAAGCGCTAAGTCTCAGATAACTTAGGCTTTAAAGGGGAGATAGAACTTTGTAGAGAAAATATGTACCCTCCTTGGATAAAGCAGATCTTTATCAAGGCAAATGATATGGAAAAATGATGAAACTAAGAGATATCAAGTAGATCTTGACCTCTTTAGGGGAAGTTAGTAAATGATTTAGGGAAGAGGAAGAGGGGAAGTTAGTCATGCCTCGTTTGAAGTCCTTCAGATGGGAACTGCCTGCTAACTGTGATCTGGATAAATATAACACTTGAAAATGTGGAGTTGATCACAAATCACCATTCTGCAACTTCAAAATTACCTACCCAACCTACTTGCCTAACATTTTTTCTTATTTTTGGTTTGGGTGCACTTAGACTTGCAGACCCAGCTTTTCAACTTTTTCTTTTTCTGTCCTACTATCTACAAACTACCCTTATTTCTTCCAAGGGCCCAGATTAAGCAGTTGGGCTCCTTTGATTCTCTACCTATCTAA
>APFE030177090.1:104318-201814 GCA_000404065.3 Pinus taeda
GATTCAAAATGATGCTTGGACTCACCAACATCCCTTCAGATTAAGGGGGGGAATGTTGACACCTAATCCGAAACGGATGGGTGAGCTGGACAGTCATCCAGAAGATGAACTGATCCGTCATATTTATGTATATAAATGTATGTTACCTAATGAATAATATCGATCAGTTTTCTCTCGCTCATTTATTCTGGAGTTACCCTGGCCTGACAAATTCAATACAAGAGTAAATGCATCAAACCATAAATCTCAAGCTTATAACTTCAAGGAAAGTAACCTATCTAAGCATCAAAACTCAATCTTAATCAAGAGATTCTAATTTCAATTACATCAACCGAGCGCACCGTAGCAATAACAGAGCTCTTTCAGTTGAATCTAAACTACTGCATAGAAATAAAGCATCTAATCTAATCAATAACACTCTATCTTTTTAATGAACAAGAAATAATTCTCATCTAATGATTAATTCCCTCCACAACATAAATAAATGAAATCAATTGACAAAATTAAGAAGTAACGAAATGAATACACGAAATCCACACCGATGAAAGTAAATCAACTGTAAAACTGTAAAGCAGAATAATTAAACTTGTAGTAAGGGAAAAGTAAAAGTATAAAACAGGAAATAGCAGTGAAATCCACCAGTGACCGCGCCCAAGCCGCCAGCGAATATAGCTTAACTACTTTAGAATATCACGAGCGAACAGCAACTCAAATTATGTATTATTCATCAGATCCAAATTTCATTACAGCACGATTTGTCCTTCAAAATCACGCTTCGTATAATAAAATTACAGTTGAAGTAAAAAGGAGAGAAGTTTCCTCCTCTCTATTCTTCCTCTATCTTACCCCAATTCTCCCCATATTATCCTCCTCTCTTTGATCTTTGTTTTCATTAAATACACAGAAAGCAAAGGGAAGTTGCAATAAAGTTGATTACAAAATGATTTCCATTACAAATTTGGATTATACAAAACAAATTGATCAGCAAGATCATATCTAAAAGATCTTTCCATCAACATTCAGCATGAACAAGTCAAATTTGGTATTGCAACTGGAAGAATTTGGAAAACAGCCGCAACAGCAAATCTAAGAAAACCGTCTTAGAATAACCTTCTGTTTCTCCTAATACAAACCAAATTTTGGAAAACTACTCATGCAAAACTAATTCGGTCCATTCTGGACAAAACCCATGTTTCATATTTTCCTAACTCTCCTTCATTTGTTGGAAACATCCAATGCAAAACTATCACTTGTTATTCCAACGAATTTCTGAGTTGGAATATTTAATTGTGAGTTGGAGATCAAATTTGCAATTCGGAAAAGACCTTGGAGGCTAAAATCATGAGTGATTTTACAAAAAATCCATTAATAAACCATCATTGGTAAAATTATGCATAATAATCATCAATTTATTAAAAATAAAGGAGAAAAATAGTATTTATCCATAAGAGCATAAATAATTATAAAATGGAATTATATGATAAATGACATGATAAAGGATGGTATAAATGGGTGAAATAGGTGTTAAAAAGTGATAATAATAATGACAAATTAGCGGCCCAACATCTCCATCCTTCATCCTCAAGTTATACAACTTTTTTCATAGGAACAATTTTTTTACCAAGGACTTATTGTGATACAAAGCCTCTAATGTTTTTTGAAATTCCTTGGTTGTACCTTATTTTCAAACATTCAGTAATATTGAATATAATATACACAATCATATTGTTTTCTTTTCATTTTGATGAAACTTGGTCCAGTGTTTTGTAGACATCCATGTTGGTGCAATACCTAGATCCATAGTGATCAATTGTTTTTTTCCAACTAAGAGATATTCCTTTTTAAGTTTCCACAACTCAAAACTCTACCTATTAAATTTCTTAATCTCTATCTTTGAACTATTTTTCATTCCCTTTCATCATAAGAAACAATTTTGTAGATTTTATACTGTAATAGGCTCTACCACAAGCACGAGAAAAACCCCTTGGCTATATAAGTGTTCCCTTGAAGCCAAACCTAGATTTGATATCAAATATAAGTTTAAACCTTGTACAATTAATTGTTTCAAACATATTCTTAATAAAATAGAAAACACGAAATGGAAAAAACACATATTAACACAAATATTTTACCCTAGAAACCTAAGTTAGGAAAACTAGAAATATTTTTCAATATATAATTCTTTACAATATATATATGTATATGTGTGTGTATCCCATGGCATCGATAAGTTGTTAATACATTTACCCAAGATTAGAATACAACCATAGTTCTTTAATTAAAACTAAAAAAACACGGGCTAAACCACCATGCGCCAAAAATCACTAAATCCAAAAACCATGTGCCGAAAATCACCAAAAATAGACACAAAAGCTGCAATTTTTTCCTAGGGCACTACACCAAAAATCTACCCCTAGATGGCTAGTACACAATTTTAAATGTTAGGTCACTAGGAGAAAGGGTTCCATTCTATATCATTGTATTTTTTCCATAATAGAGCAGAGAAACTAGGAGTGGGAGGTTAGAGAGATAAAAAGAGGAGGAGAATATTATATAGCTGCCTTATGAGCCACATGTCTCCTGTAACTCCATAGAGAGTACCACTTTCTTTATATTTTCATATTTCCACACTAGAGAGAAGAGAGCAGAACGACCTCACCTTCTAGCTAGGTTATCTCCTATAGGGGTTTCCCAAGGTAAATATTGTGTTTGTTTAGGAAGAGCATGTGAGTCTTTTTCTCTTCTTTGTTTTCACATTTAATTATTTCATACATTTAAGCATAAAACTAATGGATAAAGAATTTGAGATCTAAAGGAAATCAATATTCACAGTAAATATTTCAACATTTTATAAGAATGTTTGTGATGAATGGTTCCAATCTATTATCCACCTTAATCATATTGGTATCATAATATCTTTCTTTTGGTTTTTGTGTTAGGTTTTAGAAATGCAAGAACCAGTTTAAAAAGAAATTCACAGAACCCTAGTCATGGCCGATGAGTATATTCACAATAACCCTCAAGATCTATTAGAAGAGAGATTTTGCAAGTTTGGAAGAACAATTTTGTCGTTGTTACAACTGCCCTCTAAAAAAATTTCCTAACTAAATTTTGGAGTCTATGTAAACTATCGTTCCAAGCTATCTTGTGACGTCACATTGTTTGATTTTCTATTCTTTTGTTTTCTCTAAGTGTTGCATCCTCCTAAGTCAATGTTTTCTAAGTGTCGTCACCTTACCTTTAAAATCACTTGTGTTATCTTGTCCAAGGATAGGTGAGGTCATATATTTTCTTGACTTAGTAACTAGCCTTATTTGCCATGCAACACACACTAAAATAAAACAAAAACAAGAAACATCACTTTTAAAGCAAAAGCGCACATCAATATCACGAAGAGTTGTTGTCTAGTTGAGCACACTCCTTCGAGCTAAATAATTGTGCCCTCCCTACGAGTGCACTCCTTCATGCTCATCTAGTGTGCCCTCCTTGAGTGCACTCCTTCGACATGAAGACATGCACCCTTTCAAAACTCATGCATGTACTTTCTTGTTGCTTGTGGGTGCACTCCTAGAAAATAGAATCCCACTTCACTTCACTTAAATAACTCATTCACTTGTCGACAAGTGGAAAGCATGCATGGAATGGATTTGCATGTAATATATTTATATTCAGCCTGATTAATCATTCTTTCTCATAATCATTCTCATCTGGGTTGGTTGCACATCTTTGGATCGAGAAGCCCTTTGTCGATCTTCATTCCAGTGAGTTTTGTGTGTCAATTCTACTCATTGCCTTTGAAATTTTTGTTGTTGGTCTTGCTTTCCTTACTGGAATTTCATTTCTTTTTAGCTTTTGTACTAGAATTTTAGTTCATTCTTGCTTATACAAGTGTCAAATTTTTTTCATAGGATGTGACTTTTCATATTATGTAGCTCATCATATTCTAGTCATGATTACAACTGAATCCATAAAAGCTTGTAGATATTTTCTCTCAGCATTTCTGTCATTCTATATTGTTATTGAACTTGTCCTTGAGCCATTCCAAGACAGAGCATATTGATGGAAGCAAAAACTTGACTATCTAAAAAAAAAGTGCCCAGAAAGACAAGTTTCCCTCAAGAGCTCACTCCTTCATCACAGAGAACTACGCCCTCCTCAAGCGCATTAGCACACCCAGAAGGCTTGAGTGTTTTTCCTATCATCTCTTTAGAATGTGTCATTGTTCCCTCCTTGTCCACTTGAGCACATGAGAGCACCCTAAAGGCTTGAGCGTTTTCCCCTTCATTTCGTCAACATGTCCCCTTGCACTTTCCTTGTTCTCTTGAGCACATGAGCGCACCTTAAAGGCTTGAAGGCACGAATCCTGACCCCTTCAACTCTTTGGAGTGCGCCCTTGCACCCTCTTAGTCTCTTTGAGTGTATGAGTGCACCTTGAAGGCATTAACGACATCTCTTTGAGCTACTTCATCGAGCCCTGCACCCTTGATGATCTCTCCCTTTTTCTTGAGCACATGAGTGCACCTCAAATCCTTGAATAACCCTTGAACTTCCCTTCATACTCTGATAGTGTGCCCTCCTTGTTTTTATACAAATTTATTGGTTGTACAAGTAGCTATGTCCCACCGTTGATAGGCTTATATTCTAAATTACATTTGATGGTGTGAATATGATTTTCTTAGTTACTTCCTATAAAAGATAGAAGATTTTATAAATCTAATCATTGTCATCATGAGTGTTCTTCCACATAAATGTGTTCAAGTTTCTAGTCTCATTACTCTTTCATCATCTATTGGAGCAATTCCTCCCACTACACGTCGAGTGGCCTCCAAAGAAGCCTCAGAAGTGAGCATTGAAGAAGAAGTGGAAGTTACAAATTCTATACATATATCTAGTGCTTCATAGACAAGTCCGTTGAGGTCACATGGAAAGACATCAAAGACACATTCATGTAGAAATAGTTCTCTAAAAACTTGAAATATTTGGAAGCATACATTAATATCAAGTGGTCCAGAATACACATGATCGCATGAAGGTTCCCAGTCATTTCTTGTGTAGAAGTCATTGAATGGATTCTTACACAAATGGATGATTCAGATTCGGTTCTTCATAGTGAAAGCGGTGGTCATCTTGCCTCGTATTATGGAGAATACATGAAAACCTATTATAAGATAAAAAAATCCCATATAGTATACCAACAACAACTCTTACACTAGATGGGTTGATCTCAACACAAATGAAATCATAAAATCTTGGTGCTAAGAGCCTTTTAAGTTTCAACACTGCCCATCTGAAATTTACCCAACCAAGATTCTCAAGGATTTGTATCAATATCTCATCGTTATGTGTTGTAGGTTGCATAGGAAAAATAATGTTGAAGTATTTGAAGAGAACTGGATATGTATGCTCAACATTGTGGTCACCCATGGAAAAGTACTCAACTGGGCAGATATACTTTATTTTGAGTTGCAACGTCATGTTGGGCAGGCTAAAGCACCTATAAGCTCAAACTAAGCACCATATTTCTACATGATTGCATTTCTATTGGATGGGATCTGTGCGCGATATGCATTCCCAGGAATGTATTGGAATTGGACCCCGTAGGATAAGTTTCTAGTTTACTTCCATTGCAGTTTGTTGTCTAATTTGAGTTTCAGAGCGGAATATGACAGGTTGGAAAAGCATTTATTCGCAATCATATTCCAAATGATATATGAGATTGATCGTCCTTGCATGACCGACCAAGTGAAGGAGTCATTACATGATATCACGAATTGATTTGTTGCGCCTAAATGTGCATACATCCAATGCTTTGGATGTCATGTTTCTCCTCATATCATGTCATTATATGTAACTAATAAGGTGGTCCTACAAGAAGTGGATTATCAGTTGAATAAAGATTTATCAGGAGTCCTCCACATAAGGAAGAAAACCCCTTGGCCCACATTCCCTTTGAGGGTCGGATTGTATGAGTTTAAGAGCCATAAGGAAGTGGAGGAAGAAATATATGAGATGCATTGCTTACACTTTACAATCAAGTACTTTCATGGATATGACCCCAGAAGAGTGTGCAGCCAAAATTGTGAAAGGATTGGCTTTAATTGGGGATATTCATCAATGTCTACCGCAGAAGATGAGAAGATAAAGAACTGGTACAATGCAATAACAAGAACACATCCATAAATTGAAGCTTGTACCCCCCAAGTTCCACCCGCTCAAGATATATAGGTCCAGGATGCACCGCAAACAACTCCTCAAGCAAAGAGTGCAGCTCCTAGGAAAAGGATCAAGCATAATTCAATGGGAGAAAGTAGTAGGAAGTGGAAATAAGATCCTTTAAATAAGGGAGTTATTCAAGTTGAATAGGAAAAGAGAGAATTAGAGGAAAACATGTAACAAGAAGAGGAAGAGGAGAGGAAGCAGGAAGAGTTGATCAAGAAGCAACAGGAAGAAGAAGAGGAAAGAAGGAGATTAGAAGAAGAATGACAAAGGTAGACACAAGAGGAGGAAGAAGCACAGAGGCTGGAGGAAGAACAATTGACTCAAGAGATAGAGGAAGAGTTGGAGGAAGATGATACCATCTAGCCCATAGATGATGAACCAAGTTCTTTAGCAGAAACTCCTCTTATGGGTGGTCATCTCCCATTCGACGAAATGTGAACCACACCTCCACCTGAAGACAGATTCATGGATGTGTGTAATGTCACGTTTGATCATCTCAAGAAAATAATCGTGCAGTGCAGGCGTATATACTTCCCAAATGATCCTCAGAATCCGGTATTTGTATCCATAGAAAAGGTGATAATTGTTAATACTAGGAGGAATCCTCGGGAAATCATGGAAACCAATGTTGCTTTTGCTACAACAGCACATGACAACTCAGAGTATCTATTGAATGAGAATTAATGAATAAGGAAATATTTGGTTGTTGTAAAGCAACAAGCGGAACATCTCGTTGCAGAAAATCAACGATTATCTTCCCACAACTTCAACACGGCAGAATGGAAGTCATCCATACAGGAGGAATTGGGGCCAATGGAGGACACCATGGCACAATTGTATGATGAAATGATACTTCTACAACAAGTGGTGGTGCCCCTTGCTGGCATTTACAAGAAAGAACAAGAAGTATTAAAGCTCTTGAAAGTGGCAAATAGATTTGTTGATCAACTCCGGGAATGAGCTGCCAAATATCTTAATGTTTCTAAACATTTGATTATAAAGGACAGGATTGTTGCTGAGATAAATAGAACACAGTCGAGACTCCATCATCAGAACTACATTTTTCTTGGAGAACAGTGTGCTCACATTATTGTTACTTATATTTGATTGCACAACGGTATCGAGTCTCTAGCATGGAAACATGGGATGCCTTCAGTAGGATCACTTGAAGAAATAAGAGGCAGGAAAATCCTCTTTCAAAAAATTAGGCACATAGAACAAATCAAGGAAGCATCATAACAAGAATAGTTAGATATCACTAAAGGAATTATTCTAAAATATGCCATCTCACCAACTAAGACCTACATGAAATTTGCATGGCTATGGAATAGTGTACAATAAAGCTTCAAGACCATATTGACAAGAGCACTAGAGGTGAATATTTGGTATGCAGCCAACTTGTCGGTTCAGATCAAATTCATCTCTACGGAGTTCAAAGCATGCATACATACATTACCAATGAGCTCCATGAGGAAGAAAATGACTTGTCAATTTGATAATATATTTTCCTATTAGTAGTTTGTCTCATATAGCCACCGTCTCATATGTATTTTGTCTTTTGTAGTAAGTTTTATGTAATGAAGTCCAAGAGACACATGTGGGATGTGAAGAGACACATATGGAATTTAAAAGGTCATGTATAGAATATGAAAGGTTGTATGGAAGCCCATAGGTTATAGAAGTTGAAGAGACATGAGGAATCTCAAAATTCGTTGTCATTTATTATAAATAGCTCCTCATAAATCAAGAAAAGGGATGGGAGTTTTAGAGTCTTGTCCTTGGCTTCACTTGTATTATATAGGAGATAGATCATTCTTTGGATAAGAAAGTTGTGGCTTCATGTTCCACTATTGGATCTAGTGTTTCACCTATGTAACAGTGTACTTGGAATCTTTCATTTATAATCAAAATCTCCTTGATCCAACACTTCTCCATGCATGTATCGTGGATGTAGTATGACTATTTTTTTTATATTTATGGTATATGTCTGCTTAATAACATACTAAGACTAATGAACTATTTCATTCTTAGATATAGGTATTATTGAATAGGTGTTGTTATGTTTTTGGGATTGTTGTTTATCTTGTGAACTATTTTTTAGGTAAATCAACAAAAATTTCTCTTCACTCTTGGGTCTCCCTTAGTGTTATGTGGAATTTTGCATCTACAGATAAACACAATTTTCTTAGGTGGGTAGCTACACCTACAACAACAGATTTAAAGAGTTTAAAATTTTCCTATAGAAGATAAATAAGACAAGGGACCTACTTGTTATCTTTCGCTTCCCTTTGTCTCCTTTGAATAGCTTCCATCACTCCTCGAACAGAATTTGCTCGATAAGTACCTGCAATCATAAACAGAGGATAAAAAACAATCAAAGTAAGAGAACTATCTACTATAAGCAAATGGAATCGAAAGAATTTACACATATAATCATCATACATAAAGACAAGAATATGGGAAAAGGTGTAAATAGCTCAATTAAGTAGAAGGAAGAGTTACAACCAAAGAATTTTGATTCCATGTCACTCATCCAGCTTGAGTTCCATCCTTCATCACACCAAAAGCACAACACTCCAACAGCATAACAATACTTGCATAGAATCTCAAACCTCAAACCAACAGTATCTCCTTACAAATTCTCAAAGTCCAGCCCCCTGATCACTATGATGAGTGCTCAATTTATATGAAAATGGAGGTGGTTTTGTCATAAATTGGTCATTGATTTGATTTCTAATTTGGGAGTTAGTTTCCATGGAGGAAGGGATGAGAGGATAGGAGGTTATTTCATTCATTCCCTATCCAATTTCGAGCTCATAGGAGAGGATAAGAGGTGGGAATCTTCTAGAATGGTCTAGAATGAAAGAATACTCCCAAAACCCTATGAAGATTTCACTAAATCTCACCCAACGTAGGTCAAAGTGGGCCCAGGTTCTCTGCAGAGCAGGCTTGAATAGGCCTAAGTGCTCTGTAGTGCACTTACCCCTAACCAAGGTTGTTTTGATCCCTCAAGGAATCATTTTAGGATGTCTTCTGGCCAGGAAACTCTCAGGAATGATGGCATTCAATGTGATGACTTATCTAGGGCATGTAGCAATAGAATTAGGGTTTGATGAGCCCTAAAAGTACTGATCTGAATGATGGGAGTGATGTGCCCAAATAGACCTATAACAGTTTCCTCCTAAAGCATGAAGTATAAAATGATAATGTCGAGTGATATGCTTTACGATGTGATGAGGAGGTTTTGAAGCGGATGGTAACTTGCATCAATTATAATACATAATATCATGATATTTTGTATTTTTCATGAATCACTGAGAGAAGGCATACCCATGCTCAGCATATAAACTTTCATTACATTTACATAGATAGTCGTCTACAGATATAGACCCATGATGGGATGACCATCAGTGTAAATCCATTATACAGATGATTTAGTACTCTCCTGAAATCACAGCACGGATGGATGAAACTAGATCCAAGGCCTTATATCTCGTTCAATTGTTCGCTCAAGTACAAGTCTAACCATGTGAATATGTGATCTGAAATTGAACATGGGAAGACATCGTTTCATTACCAGCCAATGATGTAAGCCATTAACAGACGCGAGAGAAATCACCAATAATGATAATGATCCTCAAGGTACTGCAGTACATTCTACATGGTGTGAATGGATGTTTTGATGTCGAACACCATACAAAGTCTTTCGGTCGAAGGCCAGTGATGTCAACCTATCGCCAGAAGTGAGAAACTTTCCATTGATGTATGCAAGCCCCAAGGTACTGAAAGGGTGTCTCTAAGTGAACTTCTTGGATAATGTGATGATGTCGACAAGAAGTGACTCATCGTAGGAGGGCCTTGATGTATCCCACATCAACGACACGAAACGACTGTAATGATTTTTGGAGACGAAGTGATTGACGACACAAGGTTCAGGAATGGTGGTCATGAAAATGAAGGTTTATGAGTATTGCAAAGGATGAATTTACTGAATGACTTCTCTTGAAAATGTCGGCAACACTGAATGAATTGGAAGCATTGACCCAAAATCAAGGTAATGGATGGTATGATAGACAATAGGTATGATAACCATCAAGCAAATAACCCAACCCAAGTAGCCACAGAGATGAAATGAAAGTGTCATGTTCAAAAGCGACCTACTACCATAAAGCGGTTTACTCCTTTTCCCATTTTCCCTAGTCATTGCTGACTAGTACCTCTTTATTTTTTATCAAGCTTGAGGAGGATAACATATGCTTGTTGTATAATTCCACCCTTTGGGTGAATCCATCGCTACGTGATGTTTTAACGAGTCTAGCGAAAGTGAAACTCGGTCTTGTCATGATGGACAAGTTTGTCGCTATTTGATGTTTTAACGAGTTTAACGACAATGATAACTCGGTCCTTTTCATGTTTAGAGATTTTGAAAAGGGACAAGAAGAAAACTACACAAGTTCTTTTTCGTAAGTTTGTCTCTCAAGTCCAAAAAAACATAAAATAATACAAGAGAACCTATTGACCATGTTTGATCAACGTATTCCTTTTTCGTAAATAATCTATCACAGTCTGGAAAAGGGTTAAACTTATACTAAGTAGATGTCGTTTCCAATCTGTTAACGAGCTAAAAAGGACAAGCACTTGGCAATCTTTTCATATTTCGAGAGTTTGAAAAGATCTTAAAGAGGACTCCAAGGGGGTTCCTTTTTCGATGTTTAACAGAGCTCGAAAAAGAGACAAAAGTATGCTCTGTGGTCAAATTACAATTCACGATCATGCACATCAAATTCATTGTATCAGCTGTAAACATATTCAAAGCAACACCAAATGGATCAAACATACCTATTTCATTGGTAAAAATAGGTAAATACTAAGTTTATTTATTTAATGATCATAAAATAAAAATAAAACAATAATTTACCATGTCATTTTAACCATTTGATATTTACCATGCAGTTTGTGCTCTAAACCGGTTTTTTACCTCAAACTTTAGGAGCTGATTGCCAGAGATTCTATGGATCATTTCTCGTGTCGTCTGAACCAGGTAGAAGATCTATCCCTTCGCTTTCTTTTCATGTCATTCTTTTATAGTTTCAGGCAATTTTTTTAGGTTTTAGGGCCCTTGGGGTTGGTATATTTCACCCTCGGATTAGCGCAGCCTTCCACATTGAAAAATGCACTGCAGAGCACCCAAATAGAAGGATACCTACTCTATAGCGCATTGTCTCCTTGCCTGGGCTGCACTCGGCAAGTTTCACAAATTTGCTTCATCTATTTGGCCCAAAATTTCTCCCTTTTTTGCATGAAATGGATCTTAACTAAGATTATGGTTTGATTTCAGGCTTTGATCAGATCAGAATGTCTATTACTTGGCGAGAAAGAGAGCATGAAGAAAAAGATATGGTTTCCCTAAATGATCCGGGTACTGTTGAGGCCCTCAGAAACTGTGGGTTGCTCAAATAGTTCAGGTTGTCTGAGATGAGGCAACAATTAGAACTATTACAATTCTTATTTCATGCATGGGATCGAACAGATCAGGCTTTTCACATAAGGGACAAAGTGGTCCCAATTATGATCGATGATTTTTACTTTCTTACCGGGTTGTCGAGATATGGTGCCCCCATTTCTCTTTCAGGATTTTCCCGTGGAGGTGAATCGGTGAGGGACTATATTCGACAGTTTTGTTGGCCAAGTACATAGCCTAGCAAGGATGGAAAAATAAACATCATGGATGTACATGATTTTCCTTTGAGAAAAATCCTTTTCACTGTCGCAAAGTTGGCAGGCAGTGTGACACTTCATCTGGCGAACAGATCATACATGCAGTATGTGCTTGAGTGTCTTGAGCCAATTGTATTCAACTGGTGTGAAGCCATATTGCCTTCACTAAAAGAGCAGCTGACAAAGGTAAAGAGCAGTAAGATGAATAATTTTAGCTATGGATTGCTCTTAATCACTTTTACCTTAGAGAGAATTCCATTGATGCAACCTCGGCATGTAACACTAGGTGTAGCTGGTCCTAGAGATCCATGGATGCAGAGGTGGGTTGAATTGATGACTAGACATGTTGGTCAGTCATCAATCACATTTTCTACTGCATTCTTCAGTTGGCTCGATCAAAAACACATTGTCATCAAGGATCATCCATACATGGGGATGGATTTTCATGGAGATCTAGAGTTGAGTTTACTAGTGGAAGCTCAATGGGGTACTATAGGTAAATTGTTTTTGACCAAATGTTTTTGATTTTTAAGTTTCTACATGTTTTTGTGTCTTTGATGTTTCCAAGACTAAACTAAAATCATTCTCACGCATACAGATGTTGGTACTGTTCGACCTATGGGACATCAACATAAGGTAGGAGGACTAGCGGGGAGAAATGTCGGGAGGGCAGTTCTCCAGGATTTGGATTTGACAGAGACACTCGCAGAGTTGCAGGATCATGTAAAGGGGTTAACCCTCGAAATTCCAGATATCCGGACTGAGGAGTTACGTATGAGGTTGCAGCACCATACTATTGGTGTTCCTAGCCATTGGATGAGACTATTGCACATGATAGCTCAAGCTGTGACCTGTTATCATGAGCATCACTAGGTCTACTTAGGATGGATTTTGTATGCATTTTGAGTTTTTAGGTCAGATGACCAAACATTTCTTGGACACAAATTTTGTAAAAACTTTAAAACATCTATCTATTTTTTACTTTCAAATTTTTTTTATATATGGTTATGTGCAATCCGATTCAAATAATGATGTGAATTGAAAATTTACTTTTACATGTGTCGCAAATATCTATTTACTTTCAGAGTTTTTTTATATATGTTTATGTGCAATTTGATTCAACTAATGATGTGAATTGAAAATTTACTTTTACATGTGTCACAAATATCTGTTTAACACATAGTTCGCTAATGAATTAGTTAATGTGTTAAAGTTTCTAGAAATATGTTGATATTGAATATACTCAAAATCTCTTTCCAAAAGACGAACTCTAAGGAACATACAAAGAACAGTTGGGTTTCGGATGGTATAAATGTTTGTTAGTTGCAGTATGACGAGTTTTGATTCCAGCCTAATGATGATTCGGAGAATGCCAAGTGAAATGGAATCAGAGAGAAGTTCGATCAATGTGATATACTCATTGATATTGTTCGTAGAACGACCAATACAAATCCCTTGAAAACTCACTAACTCGCCACTTGGAGCAAAAATGGCCCATGTTTCAGAATATAGGTTCTGCGTTCTATGATGCATACTATGACTAGCACGATCGACATAACCAACAAATGGTTCCAAATATTCTGACATCTGCAACAAATGCAAAGCGGATTACTAACCACATAAAAACTCTAAAAGACACACTGACACACACACATGCAATTAAAGCATATATACATTGATTTTACTATACTCAATTAAGCATAGTAACATTTGAGATACAGCCCATTTCGGGGCTGCACAATGGAATTCCATCATAATCCACCCACTCATAGGCACCTTTTGCAAGAACATGCTTGACAATATAAGGGCCCATCCATAGTGTTTCAATTTTTCCTGCTCCTAGTTTATCAGCTTCCTGGTCATAAAGCAAGACTAGGTCTCCTTCTAAGAAAATGTGAGGCTTGACCTTTAGGTCATATTGTGCCTTGATTCATTTCTTATGTGCTTCGTTATCCAATGCAGCTTCACGACGGGTTTCATCTAAATGGATGAGTTCTAAGAAACGTGTTTCTTCATCAGAAGTGTTGGGTAATAGGTCAATTGCGAGTTTAAGAGATGAAATTTCATATTGTATCGGCAAGATTACCTCTAGACCATACACCAACTAAAAGGGTGTGAATCCAGTTGCATTCCTTACCGAGGTTCGATATGCCCACAAAGCAGAGTACAGGATTAAATGCCAGTTTCATTTATGAACCCCTATCATTATTTGAAGCATTCGTTTCAGGACTTTGTTGATGGCATCAACTTGTCCATTAGCTTGCAGATAATAAGGAGTAGAACTATCATGTGAAAGTCCTAACTTGGCAGTTAACTCAGTCATCATGTGATTGCAAAAATGTGACCCATGATCTGTAACTATAGCTTGTGGCACACCGAACCAGGCAACCACGTGGTTTAAAAAGAAAAATGCAAGCATCTAGCCACTGTTATTTAATGTAGACATTGCCTCGGCCCATTTTTTGAAATAGTCAATGGTGACTATAATGTACCCATGCCCCCCGGCCAAGTGAGGGTTACATGTCATGAAGTCAATGCCCCATTTGGAAAATGGTCCAACAGCGACGACAGGATGCAGTGGTGCAGGTGGTAATCTAGCTTTGCGGTCATAAATCTGGCATGCATGATAGCTTCTAACAGCAATAATGCTATCTTTGAATATGGTAGACCAGAAGTAACCAACACGAAGAATTATCTATGCAGTTGAATAACCAGATAAGTGTCCACCACAAGCACCTAAATGGCAATCATTCAAAACTTTCTCAACTTCCTCATGTGTGAGGCACCTCCGTAAAATTTTATCGATACCACGACAGTAAAGAGTGTCTCCAATGATCAAATAATCTTTGGCTTGGTATCGGATGCGTCGTTGTTGCGAGCGAGAGGTATCAGGCCAAAAAGTTTGGGTCTAGAGATAAATCATTATGTATCCATACCACCGGCCAGACAACGAAATCAGGAACAAATACTCATCTAGAATTGATGGTTCTGATGTTGAATCAATGGTATTCAAGGGAAGGTCGCAAAGAAGCTCGACGAAAACTAGAGATTTATTTGATTTAGATTTGATGAATTCCAAATCAAATTCCTACAAAATGAGGATCCATTTTGAGTATTTTCCCCCCAACAATTGATGTGACAAAATATATGTCATAGGGTTGCAATCCGAAATAACAGTGGTCTTTCAGAACAGGATATAGTGGCGAAATCTCTGTACAGCTTGAACAGTAGCCAAAGCTAACTTTTTGAAGTAAGAGTACCTAACTTCTGTATCATCAAGATTGAGACTCAAATAATATATCGGATGTTCAATCCCATCTTCCTCTTGGACTAAAACCATCACAATGGTTGTATCTGTAGCAGCGAGATACAGGAAGTAGTCATTTTGATAATTCAGGGAATACACTAATGACGCTCTAATTAAGGTATCTTTAAGAGCATCAAAGGAAGCTTGAAAAACCTAATCCCAATGGAAGGGTATCCCCTTTTTCAAAAGACGAGTAAATCCTTTAGCCATTTCAGCATAATTGGGAATGAACCTCCTCAGAAAGTTATCCTTCCCTTGGAGTCTTTGTAACTATAGTATATTAGAAGGTGGAGACAAGTCAAGCATTGCCTGAACCTTAAGAGGGTCGAGTCGAAATCCTTCCTTAGACACCACGAAACCAAGCAAATGACCAGAACCAACACAAAATACATAATTATGTGGATTGAGTCGTATTTTATAGTGTCGGCACCGTAAAAATATAGCTCTCAAATGCTACGGGTGATCAGTTTGCTTTCATGAATGAGTAGGTAAATCATCAAGGTATGGTTGAACAATATGTTTGATGTCATGGAAGGCATAGTTCATTGCCCTCTGAAAAGTTTCCCCTGCATTCTTCAAACCAAAAGGGAGTTTCTTGTAAGCGAATGTGCCCCATGGACAAATAAAAGTAGTTTTAGATTGGTCCTCTTGGTGGATATTGATTTGATTATAGCCAGAAAAGCCATCCATAAATGAAAATATTTCACGTCCGACACATTCATCAATAATCTGGTCAATAAACGGAGTGGGATAATTGTCTTTTGGACAAGCCTGATTAACATCCCTATAATTGATGTACACTCGTATTGTCCCTTGTTTCTTCAGGACAGGAACAATATTGGAAACCCAATCAATAAGATGAACATGGTATATTAAACTAGCAAGCAAAAAAATTTGAACTTTTGTTTTAATGGTAGCAGCCTTCTTTGGATGAATAGGACGGAGACGTTATCACACTGGTTTGACATCAGGATACATTTTAATTTCATGTTCAACTATACTAGAGTCAATACCTAACATCTCCTCATATGACCATGCAAATATATCTCAGAATTCACGAAAGCGAGCATGGTAAATATCAAGTTCTGATGGAGAACAAGATTTGCCAACATGAATGTTTTCTACAACTTTAGGTTTGGTCGAAATATTGATAGAAATAGTTTCTTCGATATTTGACAAGTTTCGCTTAAAATCTAATGTATCTATAAAAACAGAATTCGAAAGGAAATCAACAACTAAAGGGTTATTAAGTTCATTTTAAAAATATTCTATGTGATCTGGAAGATGGGAATGATGATAATAATCTTACCATGGTTCTTCTTTCGTCATCATTGATTGAATGATTCTTCCATCAGTAGAAAATATACGTGAAAAAGGATCGGAGGAAGTACCATATTCTAATGAACAATCAACCCGTACAATTGGCGAAGATGGATTTTGGTTCACCGCGCAAGCCAAAAAGATGCAATATCAATGGGGCTTAGAGGCATGATTTCATTACTACTATCAATTTCAGAACTATTGGCAACCTTCCTTAATTCAGATGAAGTGGAAGATATCATGTTACAAGTCTCAACTTTTGCCACTTCCGCCATGTTTGATGGTGACGGTAGTGAAAAAGTACCCATTAGGGAAGAATCCTTGAAGAGACCTACACCAATGTTTTGAAGAGATAGTGGGGGTGTGTGAACTAACGGAATGCTTCCAGTAGCCTGTGAACTAGAGGTGAAGAAGGCAAGTTGATCAATCACTGTGATTCCACCTTTATGAGGGAATGTAATCATACGAAAGTATGTTGAAACCACAGCAGCCATAGCATATACCCACGGTCTCCCTAGAAAATGTTGTAGCCAAGGGGTCTGTCAATGACCTAAACTTCAACAGTTATTTTTTTGCCCCCTAGTTCAATTTACAGATTACTAGAGATTCGACAAGGCATATATGTGCGACTGTTAAAAGCTTTTAATGTTGTTGGTGAACGTGACAAAGGCGGTGAACTAAGTGTTTTTCAGCAATTCATTAACATCATACAAGTAGATGCCCCCTCGTTAATAATGGTTTGGTGAATAAGTTTATTCAAGGCATTTACTTGAATTAGGAATGTTAATTGCATTGGTAACTGTGGCGTATAACCCGCATGGTTGAAAACCACAAGATTGGAATCCGTTGGATCGATTCCACCAATTGCTGACAACAAAGCCTACTTTTGGGAGGGACAATTTTGAAGCACCTCAAGCGTCGACATAGAAGAAGGTGATTAAGCCAAATCTTATACTATGTTATAGCTCTATGTTGCTCGATCTTGAGGGTTAAATGTTGATTTATGTACAACTCCCTTAGGTGGTTTTATTGTTAACTCTAGTGCAATAGGTGGTGGAATAGGATCAGACGAAGTCAAAGTCAAAGGATTAGGTTGATCAGTGGCCTAGTTATTCAAGGACGATGGTGGATTTACATAATATTTACTTTGTGTTGACACCAAAACATCAATTTTAGGCTTAGAGGTGGATAGGATAAGCACTTGGGAAGTGGAAGCATGGTTTGTAGCAACCATATGTGTCTCCGAGTTCGGAAAGGATCAGTCAACACTACAAATGTATTAGAAGTCTTAAGAAGCTTTGAGACTTCAGAGCGGTGAGGACAATCTCTCGTAAAGTGATCATCGTTAAAGATTAAACATGGATAACGAGGTTTCCTAGCCGAGGGAGAGGAATCAAATGATTTCTCTTGAGGGGGATTATTTTGTTTCTTCTTATTTTTCCCCTTATTCTTACTTCCTGGTTGCTTTTCACTCTTTCATTTGTTAGATGACACTGCATTAATTTCAGAAGCAAGAGTGTTATCAGATGCATTTGAAGTTTGATTGGAAATGGCAAGTGTTTGACCAGATGGTCTACCTACCATTTGTGTGCTTAAAGAACCAATCACACCGTCACCAGCATCAAAGTCCTTACTCGATGGTGGTGGAGGAAAAATGAAAGCTAGTCTAGGTGCATTCGAGATCTTGTCATAGAGCGTGCCAGACTGTGTATAAATCAAGTCCAAATATTGAGCACGAGAAATTACTTTCTCTTTAGTGACAACTCCACCTTTCGTCACATCCTCGGTGATAGATGGCAACAAGGATTTTATAAACGACTCAACCAAAAGTTGATCAGGAACATAAGTTTTGACCATTCAAAAATGACGCCACTCATGAATATGATCAGATATATGAGTAGCGGTAGTCTATTTAAAGTTGGTCAATAGTTCCATTCCAGTTTCATATCGTATGGGTAACTGGAAGTGGATTAAAAACATGGTAGCTAAGGATGTAAAGTTATCAAAATAAGCTCATGGTAACTCAATGTACCACTTCGCAACAGGACCAGTAAGCGTTCTCTGGAAAATACGTAGTCTAACTGAATCATCATTCAAGGATTTTGATGAACACCATAAATGAAAATTCATGACATGGTTGGACGGGTCTTCTCCAAGGTTTCCATTGAATTTCGGAATATCGAAAGGTAATTTATGAGGAATCACTAGCCACCAAGGTGCATAAAGAATTGGATCATTGGTGAGCTGATTTAGGTATGGTAATTCAAGTGTTGCAACAAAAGCCAATTGTCTATTGAGGTCAGGTTGAGCATAACCAGGGTAAGATGGGATTGCCTAGGCAATAGGCCTTTGCATACTAGCATAAGGCATTTGTTGTTGGTAACCTTGATAGGGGTAAGTTTGATGATCAAATCTAGTATAAGGTGGTTGTTGAGAAGCAGGATACATTTGTTGTTGTCCAAACCCAACATAGGCTTGTTGACCAAGTCCAGGATGAGGTTGGTACTGTTGGAATTGTTTTTGTTGATATTAGGGCTGCCAAGGTTGTTGAAGAAACTGTTGTTGTTTTTTATTTAATGGTTTTTTCCCACCAATGTAAGCTTGACCAGGTTGTGAATACACTAAACCAATGTAAGTCTGAGTCATTCCAATAAAAGGTAAACTGCCCTGAGGTTGTTGGACTCCAGGCATAAGTGGTTGTTGTAAAACTTCATGAGAAGGCTGAATCTGTAAACCTAAAACTTGGGGGTCTGAGGTTGAAGGGCCAGCTTGCACAGGTTGAGATACAACAATCTGATCTTGTGACTATGGTAAAGTTGTAACAACAGGCGTAGTAGTTATGGATTAGACAGGTTGCATAGGTTGTGATGGATACACAAGCCTAGGTTGAATGATCATTATTGGCTTCCATTGACAGAAAATCATTCCAAACTGACCTAAAGATGACGACATACCGACATATGGTTACCCCCCAGAAAATGGAGGATAAGGAGATTATGCATATTTTTCTTTGTATGGGGGTACTCCAGTGTAAAGAGGATACATAAGACGGTAACTAGAAGAACCAGCTTGATATTGATTTGATGGGTCTAGATGTTCAGTATCTGTTAATGAAGAACCAGATAAAATTCCTGGTGAGGAAATTGGTGAATACCAAGGGCTAGAAGCAACACCTGATTCGGTTCCAGATAAATATTGGTAACCTGATGGGATCGACAGAACACCATACAAATGTGTCTCAAGTGTCAAGGTAAACATAGAAGAGGTTGCGACAGAAGATTATGTCGTAGCTATAACAGATGGTATACTCTGCGATGTTGACTCTGCCATAGTCAAATGTCCAAATAAATTTCCTAACGAATCAACGGGTGTCTGAAAATAATCAAGATCAAAAGGAGCAGTAAAATGAGGAGTACCAAGATAAAGGTAAAGTCCAGTTCCAAAATGGAATGGATTTCTAGGTGTTTCTTCTTCAGATTCCTCTTCTATGGAAATCAAACCAAGTTGAAGAATTTCAACGTCAAGTTCGTAATAGATTTTTGGTATTTGTTCCAAAGGTAAAGAGGAAGTCTCGACAGTTACGGATGTCTGAGGATGTACCAGTGGATCTTCTTCCGGTATGGTAACAACTTCTTATTGTTCAACTTCAAGATCTAAGTGTTCTAGTAAAAGAACAACAGGTTCAAGTTGGGCTTCTTGAACAACTTTTGGTTCAGAAGTAACTTATGATTGAAAAGTGATAGGTTCAAGATCAACTTTTGTTGAACAGATTCAGGTTCAGAAGTAATTCCTTGTTGAACAACTTCGGGTTGAGGATCAACTCGCTGTTGAACAACTTCGGGTTGAGGATCAACTCGATGTTGAACAACTTGGGTTACCGTTTCACTAGATTCAGTTCTAGTGTCCTCAAGTAAATATGGAGATTCCACTTCAATAACAGATGGACCAGTAATCGTAGGAGTAACTGGAGTCACAGTACTTACCGGTATAGGTGTTTCCGGTAATTCAAATGAAGAACCAGAAGTTTGGGATGTAATGGATTCAGTCAAACGAGACCGCTTTGACCGAATAGGTGTAGCTTCAGGCGGTAAAGGTAGTTTACTCGTTGTCCTCCGTGAACGACGGGGTAAGGGTTGATGTTCCTCCATGATTTCTAATTGATTTTATTACAAAAAAGAAATAAACAAAAAGGGGTAAGCTAGGAAAAAGGATTACCAAGCAATTGTGAACTGTAGAATACCTTCCGACGAACCGAGAAGTATGAGCAGGAAATATCCCTGAATGATGTGTTCGGTGTATCACAGTGTACAAGGTGGTCAACTCGGTTACCTAAGGATGGATAGCAACCTAGTGTTTTCCTCCCATATATACCCGAAAGTACGTGGAGACCCAATCCGTGTTAGCGTTGTCCAATGTGAAACCACACAGTAAGAGCATTCCTTTATACTTTACGTACTGCAACACCGCCCTATATACCGGAAGGTACATGAACAAGCTACGATATACTCACGTACATTTAATGAGGTATCACACTCGAAATGTATCACAGACAAGTTAGTGACAGCTGCTATGTTTTACGACGTCGGAACACGTCTCTAGCCTAGAACCTCTAAATGTTTTGCATTAGGTGAAAATGCTCCAATAGGTTAACTGAGATTAATTTTAAGTTGATCTTGATTAGGAATTTGCCTTTCGAGTTTCACCATGTGATGTCTTTGGAATTCCTAGAATGCAACTAATATGATAAGCATTATTTTCATTCAATTTTGAATAATGAAAACCTTAGCTAATATGGATAGAGAAATCAGATTCTTTTAATCAAAGAAAAAAGAGCACATTTAATGCAATTTCCCTAAACTATTCCTATAAGCACACTCAAACTTTTTCAATGCACAATGCAATTTTTTCTTCTCAATTCCCTTAATGTTGAGATGAACAAAAGGAAACTAATGCACATACAGTCAATCAAACTTTTTACAAGAATGAAGACTTTACGATAGTTCCTTTCGAAAGAAATGAAGACTTTTTACGACACTTTATTTTGAACAAAGATTAATCGACTATAATCTAACTTTGACAATGAATTGATAATGATAAAGAAATCATTTAAGAAACACTAAGCAATCAAGGCCAAAGTAGGGCTAGGAAAGGAAACACAAATTGATTTCAGAGACACAACAATCATTGATCTTTCAGCAAGCAAAAATAGAAGGAAATTTGGGAAAAATCAAGTCAAAGGTGGGACTTTTTACCTGAGGATTAGCACAGCCTTGAATGGGAGATAGTGCACTTCAGAGCATTTTCCTCAAGCCAAGGGTGCTCTGCAGTGCTCTGTGTCCTGGCCAAGCCTGCGCTGGTGCCAAAGAGGCCATTCAAGGGGCTTTCAAGCACAATATTTTACCAAAAAACACTTCAAAAAGGCTGAAACAAGATCAATGGAAGCAAGTAAAGTCTACTAGGGTGTACTAGGATGAAGATCAACCACCCGAAACAATGATCGATCCCTAGTATGTTCGCCAATTTGTTATGTGGAATTTTGTATCTACGAGTAAACACAATTTCCCTGGGTAGCTACACCTACAACAACATATTTAAAGAGTTTAACCTTTTCATATAGAATATAAATAAGAGAAGGGACCTACTTGTTATCTTTTGCTTCCCTTTATTTCCTTTGAATAGCTTTCGTCTCTCCTTCTCGAACTGAATCTGCTCGATAAGTACCTACAATCATAAACAGAGGATAAAAACCAATCAAAGCAAGAGATCTATCTACTATAAGCAAAAGGAATCGAAATCATTCACATATAATGATCATACATAAAGACAAGAATATGGGAAAATGTGTAAACAACTTTATTAAGTAGAAGGAAGAGTTACAACCAAAGAAGTCTAATCCCATGTCACTCATCCAGCTTGAGTTCCATCCTTCAACACACCAAAAGCACAACACTCCGACAACATAACAATACTTTCTTACAATCTCAAACCTCAAATCAATAGTATCTCCTTACAAATTATCAAAGTCCAGCCCCATGATCACTATGATGAGTGCTCAATTTAAAGGGAAATGGAGGTGGATTTTTTCATAAATTGGTCATTTAATGGCTTTCCAATTTGGGAGTTAGTTTCCGTGGAGGAAGGGATGAGAAGGTGTGAGGTTATTTGATTCATTCCCTATCCAATTTCGAGCTCATAGGAGAGGATAAGAGGTGGGAGTCTTTTAGAATGGTCTAGAATGAAATAATATTGCCAAAACCCTATGAAGATTTCTCTCAATCTCGCCCAACGTAGGTCAAAGTGGGCCTTGGTGCTCTGCAGAGTAGGCTTGGATGGGCCTAAGTGCTATGCAGCACACTTACCCCTGACCAAGGTTGTGTTGGTCCCTCAAGGAGTCATTTCAGGATGTCTTATGGCCAAGAAACTCTCAAGAATGATGGCATTCAATGTGATGACTTGTCTAGGGCATGTAGCAACAGAATTAGGGTTTGATGAGCGATCTGAATGATGGGAGTGATGTGCCCAAATAGACCTATAACACTTAGGATAGTACTATTACTTCCCTAACCAAAGGCTTATTTCCCTTTACCAGCCTTGGAAGTTCTCAGTGCATCATACATTTGGTGTCACACGAAGATTACATACTTACTACCCCAAAGAGGTGTTTGTGATCTCTTGTGTATGTGTTTTAACCAAGGAATATCTCTAAAACCTTTGCAATGGTGCCTGGACCATACAACCGGATGGGACTCCTACACCAAATGATGTGAGGTCTAATTGGGACCTCACATTGGGGAGATCCGCTACATGTTGGTAGTATCTAGCACAGTCAACATTTTAGCGCTAAAAGGAGGGAAATATGACAAGTTGATTCTTTGAATTCTATTTGAATCTCTTACCTTTAATGGCTTCATCCCAGATCATAATCCCAAGATGTTTTTCCAAAGATTTAAATCTTTCAATCCACTCTTAATTTTTCCATAACTTGTTACATCTAAAATTCGATGGCAATTCTACAACAATCGTCCTTGACTATGTAATTTAGTTTGTCCAATTTTTTTTTAAGTCATGTTTATTCTAAAGAAATCCTCACAAGGTTGTTAAGCCTTACATTGGATGGTCATGCTAAGCAATGGTGTTATTCTCTACCCTCTGCTTCTATCTCATCTTTTAAGCAATTGGTTGGTAAGCTTTTTCATGTTTTTTACAAGTATGAATATGAATATGTTCTTAATGAAATCGATCAGCTCAAAATGGAATCTAATGAATCTCTTGAATATTTTGTTGACCGCTTCCTTTATCTTTGATATGAATGTCCAGACGAGGACGTGAAGTGGAAATTTTAGGATAAAAAGTTTCACTTCTTGGTTAGGATTTCATGAAAATATTTTGAATCGAATTCATCATGTAATTTCGTTCAAAATGAATTCCCATGTCCTAAAGAAGAATTCAATGTTCCTTTTTTTCCTTGTCCCCCTCCTTTTGATGTTCTGTGTTTCTACCTTTTATCGATCAGTAAGCGAGAATATAAATTTGTTGATGAAGAATTAACTTTACTTTCAAATATTTCCCCAGATGATGATTTTCCTGATCACATTAGTCAGTCATATTCAAATCTTGATAGTCCCCTTGTCAAGCTTGCACTCGTTAATCAAGTTAATCCTTGAACAACCATGATCCTAACCATTTCTTTTTTTCTGAATTGTATGGTGATGCTTTTTCAAGTTCTAAGGATGAACCTTTTTTCTCATAGGAACATGAAAATTTGTAGAAGTTTCAAATGGAGTTTGATGCAATTATTGAAGATATCCTTTCATTTATATCTCATTTTGATCAAGAAAATGACATGCTTGTTATTGAGGATTTTTGTCGTAATATTGAAGATTTGTACGATGAACCTCAATTTCCTTATGAATCTCATGATCTGAATGATGACTATTATTTAGACAAGCAGTTGACCATATTTTCTCAATCTAAATTTTAATCTTTTCATAGTTCAAAGTCAAGTTGAGTGTACAAGGCACTTCAGCCTACGTTGATGGTTATGCCAAGTTCCTATCACCCTGACAGTATCTATGATTTTGGTCAATTTAGATTTTCTCACAAAATCTCATTATTTATGTCATGTCATGGGATGTGGATTCTCTCTTGAGGGATTCTTCCTTTTTATGTGTTTAATTTATAAACCATCAAGGTAGAAAGTTTAATCTGACTTTTGAACTTCAATTGTTGCATCCCACTTCATGCAAATACCTGATATGTCATGTTGAAACAAATAATGGTCTTAGTGATTGCCAACTCCTTTGATCTGTCATCCTTTCTACATCATCCATTGAAAATTTTAACTCCCACAACAACACAAATTTTGGTTAACCTACCGATATTTCTTATGATATGGATTTTACTGTGGTCAATAATTCTTGTCAATTTTTTCCTAAAGGTTGTTTCCATGATCCTACAGCAGGTTTACTTGAAGAGTCATATCGATTAGGACCCATGCCTCATGGATTATTCCTTCATGCATTCAATCAAGTCTTGTATGGTTCCAAACTAGACAAATGTTTTTCTTGTGGAGTCTTTCGTTCAATAGAGAAATTAAGTTTGTCACAGCATTGTGCTTACACTTCTTGTTTTTACTTCTCAGTGCATATGGTTGTGTCGTTCATCTGTTTTAATGCACTGTACCTCACTTTGATTTTACACGATCACATCTTTTGACTTAGCATGCAAGAACAGCTTCTATGGCTACAATGGAAGTTCCATTTCACTTAACCCCACCCAGTAATGTTTAGTTTAGATATGTTAGGTTGCATTTAGTTAGATGCATTGCATTCATGTTTTTCTCTTCATTTTCCCACTTGGTTTTTCAGTTTTATTATTTCTTTCAAAAAAAAAAATTGAGCCTCAAGACGATGTGGTTAATATTTTGTGAGGCAAGTTGTAGTAGCATGCGACCCTTGGCTTATCTATTACCCTCTTCTTTGATTTGGTCTACATATTTAGATTCAATTATTTTTGGATGGAAATATGATCCTTCAGGCGGGAAACCATAAGTAGAACCATGATGCCTATATCTATTTAGGATTCTCGCTCCTACACTTGGTTTTGTCTTATAATAGTGTTTTCTTATCTATCTATTTGAATGAAGAAAGATGAGGGGAAAATATTTAGCAGGCTAACTATCATAGGTTTATAAACTTGTCTCTGAAGGATAAACCTCTTATGCTCTCAATAATTCAGGATCCCTCTTCCACCTCACTTAAAAATAATAAGTGCCTAAGCATAGTTCTATAAATTAAAAAAAATAAAAATAAAATAAAATAAAATAAAATAAAAAATAAAAAATAAAAATAAAAAAAAAAATGTGTGAAAGAAGAGAAAGGCTTCCTACAGAGGGAGGTGAAGCAAGCGACTTTGTCAGGGTACTTTCTAGGATCCCTGGCAGCAAATCAATGCTTGTGCTCCTAAAGTGACTTTGTCAGGGTACTATCTAGGCTCACTAGCAGCAGAGCAATACCAAAGATGAAAACTCATACTCTGATTATTTTTTACTCGTGGTTCTATATTACCCTTATTCTCATCAAAATGATTTAGCTTGCCTCATGTTTTTTTATGCCGAGTAATGGAACAAGGAAGACTATATCTTTAACTCGATAGAATGAGGAGCTCAAGTAACTCACTGATCAAATCAATACTTCCAAAATAGATAATTTGGGGTTCGCCAAGTCTTTTTGTTGCGACAACAAAACTCCAAAAAAATTTCCTAACTCAATTTTCAAGACTACATAAACTGTCATTCAAAGATATCTTGTGTGTTCACATTATTTGATTTGTTATTCTTATGTTTTCTCTAAGTTCTGGATCCTCCTAAGTCAACATTTTCTAAGTGTCATCACCTTACCTTTAGAAGAAATTATGTTATCTTGTCCAAGGATAGGTGAAGTCATAGATTTTATTGACTTAGTAACTAGCCTTATTCGCTATGCAACACACACAAAAATCAAACAAAAGAAATAAAAATCACTTTTAAACCAAAAGTGCACTTCAATATCATGAAGAGTTGCTCTCTTGTTGAGCGCACTCCTTCGAGTTGTATAATTGCGCCCTCCTTAGAGCACACCCCTTCAAGCCAAGCCAATGTGCACTCCTTGAGCAAACTCCTTCATTCCAAGCCAATGTGCACTCCTTGAGCACACTCCTTCGGCATGAAGACATGCGCCCTTTCAAAAACTCATGCATGTGCTTTCTTATTGCATGTGTGCGCACTCCTAGAAAATAGGAGCCCATTTCACTTCACTTAACTAGCTCATTCATTTGTCGACAAGTGGCGAGCATGCATGGAATGGATTTTCATGTAATCTATTTATAATCTACTTGGTTAATAATTCTTTCTTGTAATCATTCTCATCTGGGTTGGGAGCACATATTTGGATCAAGAATCTCTTCATCAATCATCATTCCATGTAAGTTTTGCATGTCGATTCTATTCATTTCCTTCGATGTTTTTGTTGTTGATATTGATTTCCTTGCTATCTTTTCACTTCTTTTCAGCTTCTTTACTGGAATTTTAGTTCATTCTTACTTCTACAAGTGTCAAATTGTTGTCGTTGGTTATGACTCTTCATGTTCTAGTCATGATTGCAACAAAATCCATAAAAACTTGTGGATCTTTCCTCGCAGCATTCCTCTCATTCTATCTTGTTCTTGAACTTGTTCTTGAGCCATTTCAAGATAGAGTGTAGTTCTAGAAGGCAAATCTTGAATATTTCAACAAATTGTTCCTATAAAGACAAGTTTCCCTCCTTGAGCGCATGAGCGCAGCCTGAAGGCTTGAGTGTATTCCCCTTTGTCTCTTAAGCATGCGCCCTTGCGCCCTCCTTTTCGACTTGAGTGCATGAGCACACCCTGAAGGCTTGAGTGTTTTCCCCTTCATCTCTTTAGCATGAACCCCTATTACCTCCTTATTTTGTTAAGCGTGCCTTCAAGGCCTGAAGCCTGACTCCTTCATCTCCTTGGAGTGTGGCCTTGCACCCTCCGAGTCTCTTTGAGTGCGTGAGTGCACCTTGAAGGTTTGAATAATCTCCCTTCGAGCTTCAACAGTGTTCCCTGTGCCCTTGTTTATCTCCCCCTCTTTCTTGAGTGCATGAACGCACCTCAAAGCCTAGAATGACCCCTAAACTCCTGTTCATGCTCTAATAGTTCTCCCTCCTTTTTTTTATGTAGATTTCTTGCTTGTACAAGTAGCTATGTCTGGTCGTTGATAGGCTTATATTCTCAGTTACATTTGATGCATTTGTCAATATGATTTTCTAAGTTACTTCTTGTAAGAAATAGAATATTTTATAAAGCTAATCATTGTCTCCATGAGTGTTATTCCACATACAATTTTTCAAGTTGCTAGTCTCATTACTCTTTCATCATTTGTTGGAGCAATGCCTCCCACTACACGTTGACTGGCCTCCAAAGAAGCCTCAGAAATGAGTTTTGAAGGATTTGTAGAAGTTACAAAGCCTACCATTCCCATATTTGCAAATACACAGTGCTTCATAGATAAGTCCACTGAGGTCATGTAGAAATATGTTTAAGACACATTCATCTAGAAACATTTCTCTGAAAACTTGGAAGATTTGGAAGCATACATTAATATCAGATGGTCCATAATACATAGGATTGCATGCATGGTCCCCATATTTCCTTGTGTAGAAATGATTGAATGGATTCTTACACACATGGATGATTCATATTTGGTGCTTCGTAGTGAAAGCGGTGGTCAGCTTTCCTCCTATTATGGAGAAGACATGCAAACCTATTATAAGATGCTGAAGCCCATAAAGTATGCCAACAACAACTTTTACACTATATGGGTTGATCTCGACACAAGTGACATCATTAAATCTTGGTGTCGAGAGCCTGCTAAGCTCCTACACCACCCATCTACATTTTACCTTACCATGATTCTCAGGGTTGTGTATCACTATCTCATTGATATGTGTTGTAGGCTACATGAGTGAAAGAATGTTGAAGTATTTGAAGAGAACTGTATGTATATGCTCAACATGGTGGTATCTCATGGCAAAGTCTTCAATTTGCCATACATACTTTCTTTTGAGTTGCAACGACATGTTGGGTAGGCTAAAGCATCTTTAAGGTAAAACCAGGCACCAAAGTTCTACATGTTTTCATTTCTATTGGATGGGATGTGTACGTGATATGCATTCCCAGGAATGTATTGGAACTAGACCCTATAGGATATGTGTCTAGTTTACTTCCACTGTAAGGTGTTGTCTGATTTGATTTTTAGAAGGGCATATGACAGGTTGGCAGAGCATTTCTTTACATTCATATTCCATATGACATATGAGATCAATCCTCCTTGCATGATTGACCAAGTGAAGCATTCATTACATGATATCACAGATTGGTTTGTTGCACCTAAAGATACATACATATGATTCTTTGGATGTCATATTTCTCTTCATATCATGGTGTGACATGTAACTAATAAGGTGGTCCCATAAGAAGTGGCTTATCAGTTGAATAAAGGGTTATTAGGATTCCTTCACAGAAGGAAGAAATCCCCTTCGCCCACTTTCTTTCTGGGGATCAGATTGTATGAGTTGAAGAGCCATAAGGCAGTGAAGGCATAAATACAAGAATTGGATTTCTTGCACTTTCAGTCAAGGACTTTTATGGATCAAACCCCAGAAGAGTGTGCAGGCAACACTGTGAAAGGATTGGTTTTACTTGGGGATATTCATCAATGTCTACCGCAGAAGATGAGAAGATAAAGAAATGCTATAATGCAGTAAGAAGAACACATCTAGCTATTAAAGCTAGTTCCCCCCAAGTTCCACCAACTCAATATATACAGGTACAGGAGGTACTTCAAACAACTCCTCAAGCAAAGAGTGTAGCTCCCAGGGAAAGGATCAATCAAGATTGAACAAGAGAAAGTGGTAGTAAGTGGAAATTTGATCCTTTGAATAAGTGAGTTATTCAAGTTGAACTAGAAAAGAGAGAATTAGAGGCAAAGATGCAACAAGAAGAGGAGGAGAAGAGGAAGCAAGAAGATTTGCTCAGTAAGCAACAGGAAGAAGAAGAGGAAATAAGGAGAGTAGAAGCATAATGGCAAAGGCAGCCGCAAGAGGAGGAAGCAGAGTAGAGGCTAGAGGAAGAACAAAGGACTCATATATAGAGGAAGAGTTGGAGGAAGATGATACCATCAAACCCATAGATGGTGAACTAGGTTCTCCGTAAGAACCTCCTCTTATCGGCGGTCATCTCCCATTTGACGAAATGGGAAATCACACCTCCAGTTGAAGACAGAGTCATGGATGTGTGTAATTTCATGTTTGATCATCTCAATAAAAGGATCATGTAGTAAAGGCATAGATACTTCCAAAATGATCTTCAGAATACAGTCTTTGCATCCACAAAAAAAAAAGATGATAACTGCTAATACTAGGAGTAATCCCCGGGAAATCATGGTGGCCAATGTTTCTTTTGCTACAAAAACACAAGACAACTCAGAGTATATGTTGAATAAGAATGTGTGACTGAGTAAAGAATCAGTTGCAATAAAGAAACAAGTGGAACATCTCATTGTGGAAAATCAGCGACTATCTTCCCACAACTTCAACACAGCAAAATGGTTTTCAACCATAGAGGAGGAATTGGGGCCAATGGAGGACACCATGGAACAATTGTATGATGAAATAATACTTATACAACAAGTGGTGATGTTCCTTGCTGGCATTCAGAAGAAAGCACAGGAAGTCTTAAAGCTCCTGAAACTAGCAAACAAAGTTGTTGAGCAACTCCAGGAATGGGCTTCCAAATATCCAAATGTTATACAACATTTGATTAGAAAGGATAGGATTTTCGTTGAGATAGAAATAGTATAGCTAAGACTCCATCATCAAAATTACATCTTTCTTGGAGAACAGTCGGCTAGCGCAATAGATACTTATAGTCGACTACACAATGGTTTCAAGTATCTAGCACAGAAACATGGGATGCCTTCAATAGGATCACTTGAAGAAATAAGAGACGTTGAAACCATCTCTCAAGAAATTAGGAAATACATAGAGAAAATCAAACAAGCATCAAAACGACAAGTCTTGGAGATCACTAAACATGTTATTCTACAATATGTCATTAAACCAACTAAGGCCCATATGAAAATTTCCATGGCTATGGAATAGTGTACAATCAACGTCCAAGACCATATCGACAGAAGCACTAGAGGTGAAGATGTGGTATGCAACATAATTTTTGGTTCAAATCAAAGTCATCTCTATGGAGTTCAAAGAATGGCATACGTACATTACAAATGAGCTCCGTGAGGAAGCAAATGACTTGTCAATTTGGTAACATATTGTCCTATTAGTAGTTTGTCTCATATAGCCACTACCTCATATGTATTTTTTCTTTTGTAATAAGTTTTGTGTAATGAAGTCCAAGAGACACATGTGGGATGTGAAGAGACACATATGGAATGTAAAATGTCATGTATAGAATATGAAAGGTTGTATGGAAGCCCATAGGTAATAGAAGTTGAAGAGTCATGAGGAAACTCAAAAGTCATTTTCATTTGTTTTAAATAGCTCCTCATAACTCAAGAAAAGGGTTGGGATTATTAATTTCTTTCCTTGTCTTCTCTTGTATTACATAAGAGATAAATCATTCTTTGGATAAGCAAGTTGTGGCTTCATGTTCCACTATTGGATCTAGTGTTTCACCTATGTAACAATGTACTTGGAATTTTTCATTTATAATCAAAAGCTCCTTGAGCCAACACTTCTTCATGCATTTGTCATGGATGTAGTAAGACTATTCTTGTTATTTTTGTGTTATATGTTTTCTTAATCACATACTAAGACTAATGAACTATTTTGTTGCTTAGATATGGATATTGTTGAATAGGTTTTGTTATGTTTTCACAATTTTTTCTATCTCGTGAATTAATGATAGGTAAATCAACAAGCCTTTCACTTCATTCATGGGTCTCCCTTAGGATAGTACTATTATTTCCCTAACTGGAGGCTCATTTCCCTTTACCATCCATGGAAGTTCCTATTGCATCTTATATTTGGTGTCACATAAATCTTACCTATTTGCTGCCCCAAAGAGGTGTTAGTGATCTCTTGTGTATGTGTCATAACCAAGGCGTACCTCTAAAACCTTTACAATGGTGGTCAGACCATACAACCTAATGGGACTCCTACAATAAACGATATGAGGTCTAATTTGGACCTGACATCAGGGAGATCCCTTCATGTTGGCGGTATCTAGCACCATCAACAACAAGTTAATGACATTATTCATAATATGAGCCTCCTCATCATGGCTATAGCAAGCAAGCATGGATTGTTCAAAGAAATTAAAGGTTCTAACCAAAGATCATATTAGAGGGGAGATTAGGAGATAATGAAAACCCAAAAAAGGAGTCAAGAAAAGAACCAAAGAAATAGTAGCCAAGTTATAGCGCCATTAATTATTCACAATAACTATTCAATACGAAGGAAAAATTTGGCTAAGAAGCTTGAAATCGAGTGGGAAAAATGGATTTTTCCAGAGCTAGGTCACTCGGGTCTATATTCGATGGTTTGGAGGCGGCCGCCATGCCCTGCAAGCAGGGTTGCAAGGTAGCTAATGCTCCAGATAGGAGGAGGGTCCTGGTCATTTGTTCGGGGCTTTCAAATGATCCAATATGGCGAGAACTTTCTAATTACTGGCTAAAGGGGGTCACTCCTTCCTCATCAGTTAATCTGTCTTCGCATGGTTAGCTTGGCAGATTCTTTTACATCAGAATCTCTATCTTATTCTCAACCTTGACGGCGTGGATGATTTGGGGCATGCAGATGGTTTTTCACGAGGCACAAGCAGGTGAACAAGCTATGGCAGGTGCTATTGACCTCTTCTATTTTACAGCCCATTTTTCTAGTGGTTGCCTTCATCCTGCAGCTAGATGCTCAACGGCACAAGGCTTCTCGGACTACTCCTTTCGGTGGCAAGGTCTGAGTTTTTTAGTTGCAGTGCCGATGTCGGATTTGTGGGCTTGCCATTCCCTCTGCCTAGATGCATCAAGGCATGGGGCTCTACCTGTGCTTGGTGCGTCGCTCCCGTCTGTTGTGGGTTTTCCCTTGGAATCTTCTCCCTCTCTGCATGGTCATTTTATGCACATTGACCTGTATTCTCCGTGGTGGGATCAGGTACTGGTCTGCAGTTTATCAATTGCGACCCTATTTCTTTCTTCGTTCCTGTGGAGCTCTGTGCCACCCTCAGGGCCATTAGGATCCCCTCTATGGTATGGACTAGAAATCATGATAGGGCTCTTGGCTCTCGAAATATGGTAAATCCTCTGCGATTTCAAATTTTTCTTAAAACCCCTAAGGGGTCAACAGTGTTAATCTAGGTAAAAAACTCAAACTGAGTTAAATTCCTGAGGCAAAACATTGAGGAACTGTATGGGTACCCGACCCAAATACAATATTTGTTATATGAGGGCAGAGAAATGTAGGATAGAAAGCCCTTAAAAGAATACCACATCCTTGCATATTCTTCCATTATCCTCAACCTGAGGCTATGAGGAGGGGTTGCAACTGCCAGCAAACCTAAATTTCAGGGTGGGGTTTACAGGAGCATCAACTCGAAAAACACAGAGGCTAAACAAACAAACAAAAAATCAGGGGGTAAAGTCTTTCAAGAATATTCTATAGGGGAAAAGAGCAGAAACAGAAGAAACAATTTCGGGTGGTTCTTCCCCCAATCCATACATAGTGGAACTGCTAAATTCTATCCCTGAACTTGAAATTGAAAACACAGAAACAGATGTAAACTGTCTTTCGTATGAATCACAAGCAATCATTTTTCGTTTCAACTGTTTGTGGCCAAAACTGGTTGAGCTTTTTCACTGGATCTTGACTAACTGGTCTATGGATTGTGAAATTCATCTATGCTCAAAAGGTTTCTTCATATTAAAATTCCCTTCCTCGGAAGCTAGGGACAACATTCTACATAATGGTCCATGGTTCTGGGGCACGATAGGCATGTTCATCACTCCTTGTTTCCCTGCATTTGATGCTAACACCATGATTGTCTCCAGAATGCATGTATGCCTTCACTTGCACAATCTTCCTCTTCATTTTTGGGATGAACGTGTACTCTCTAGCATCAGGAACATTATTGGGTCATATATAAAAACAGATACCCAAATATTGGAGGAGAGGATCTACACATATGCTTAGATATGTGTGGAAGTAGATCTCAACAAAGGACTACCAGATCGTATCCAACTGATCCATAATCAGAGGGACTGGACTCAAATACTAGACCATGAGAACACAGCTTTCAAGTGCTCTATTTGCAGACAAATAGGACACCTTAAGAACCTATGTCCAGAGGCAAAGAAAGACTCTAATAGAAAGAAGAAAACTGGTAAACAGCCAAAAGGCTGGAATTTCCCTCCACCAAAGTAGGAAGAGGAGGAGGATGAGGTAGTCGAGGAACCCATAGCATTTGGGAATACCCAATCAACACAGGCAACTAAAACCTAGAGGGAGCACACACAGGAACCCATGGAACCACAGATCAACCACATTCAAACACAAAGATGCTAGAAACAATGGAACTTAATGGGTACAAGCGAACACATTCGACAGACAATTCAGATTCTGATAAAGACATTACCATACCTGATGATACTCAGCTTGCTCTTGTCACTACTTTGTCGTCTCAAGGGGGTTGGCATAAGGTTGAGAAGAAAAAAGGGTGGAAAACGTAGTTTCATCACCTATTGTATATTAGCTCATCTTTCTTTGTTTGTTTATGCTTATCATCGGCCAATGGCCTGGTGATGCTTAGTTATCAGCAAGCGCAACATGTAATTTTATTTTCATTAATAAAATTGCGCCTTTTTCCTTGGAAAAAAAATATATGGAGAAAAAAGTGGACATAAATCCATACAAAGGTGATATTGATGCATTAAAACTAAATCATTGGTTGCAACAACTAGAAGTTTATTTTGATGCTCTCCATATATATTGTTGGAAAATCCGAAAGGAAGAAAGATTTTCTTTATGTTGATAATTACTTGTGATATTCTTATGTTCTTATTAACTTTATTGTGTTCTTATTGTATCTTAGTTCATCAATCAATTACCAATAACCATAACGCAAAGATCAAATACACTAGATGTAGGTGGATAGCCAGCGCAAAACCCCTATCTAGAGGAAAACCCAATCAACAACTCTTCCTTTAATAGTTTCACAAGATGATCCAAGACTCCTTGACCTAGACACAGACTTCCTCCAGTCACCAATTCAGCCCTTCCTTTCTTCTGCAGATGATAACCTTCCATCAACAAATTCGACCTAAAACTTCGATTTAGAAAAATTTTGACCTCCCCAACAGCAGAACTTCGACCCAGCAACATAACTTCGACCTAGCAGCAAAAATTCAACCCTGATGTAGTACTTCAACCTTCCAGCAATAGCCCAGTAAATTCACACATGTGAGAGAGATGACCCAAAAAACTTTGATCTAGCAATCCTTTTCCTTATCCTGCAATTTCATACACTCTTGCTTCTTCTACTTGTATATCAAACTTGATGAGTGATGTTCCAAATGAATCAAGCTATACTTCTATATATACCATTTTTTGTGGGTCAAATTACCGTCATGTAGGCTGACTTGATTAGGTAAGGTCTGACTTGATGTGGAGGTGACAAATGACATATTTTACTCAATAATAATTCTTTTTACATGATTCAAAATCCCAAGAAGGGTCTCACAAAAAGGACAATGACTCTAATGACTCAAGGCAAAACCTAGAAGTCCTCAATGGGGACTTTGACCTATAACATGATGACCCAAGCATGAAATTCATTGTTTAATAAGTCACAATAATAAAAATAAAAAATTATTTTGATAAATTCAATTCATTATGACTCAACTACAAGTATGAAGACCGAACCTAGTTACATTCTTCAACACTACCTCTTAACTTGGGAGGTATTCATAATTACACATATATACCAGTACATGGAATATCTCAAAACACATGAACAATGAAGATTTTAGGCACACATGGTGCCACGGACTAGATTCCTGACCACGGAAATCTATCTGGGTGGGACTAAGATGGATTAAATATTTCAGCTTGTCTAGGTACCATTGGGCTTACTTAGTGACCATCAACCCAAGGAACTAGTTGTGCAATACAAGGTCAGATCTATATGACCAACACCACCCTCCTTACTTCAAGAACTAGACATTAACACACAATCAGCTAGATGTCCTCCCAGGAATTTTGTATTACAAGAAAAGCCTAAAAACATCAAATCTATCTCGATCAAACAGATCGATAACATCGATCATGCTTCTAAAACGTCAAGATATTTACCTGAACAATGACAACCCTAATCAATAACAAACTTTCAAATACATAAGTAAACACAAACCTTTAGGGTCTACAGACATGTTGATGCTACCACACAATTTATCATAGTAGGATTTAGAGGCTTTTCAAACAAATATTGACAGAATATTCTTCAATCATATAGCTTCCTTTCCTACTTGACATGCAACAACATATTCTACAACTCAATCCTGCTTTCCTTGTTTCAACAACACCTCAATATTCATTCTCCAATTTCTTCTTCAAGGTATCCATCATGATTATAATATTCCCTCCCTCTCAACTTGGAGGATATACTCTTCCTTTATCCAGACTCCCTCTTAACTTAGGGAGATCAACTTCTTTTCGATGACATCGGAGAATGTTTTGTGGCTTCCATCATTCTTATCATATTCATCTTGATTCATATGCTTATATATCAAATCAACTTTACTAATGAATATCTTCAACCTCTTGAAGATTATGTACCTGCACAACTTAAATAGAAAATACAACCAAATACATATATAGAAGCATGAATTTAACTATATCATAATCATGGAAGCATCAAATACCTAAACTTAGTTAGGCTCATACTCAACAAGAGACACATACTTTTAAACTTCAACTTCTTGCTCGGGTTATGAACCCTATATCACATTAGTAACTCAATCAAGATATCAGTCTCAATATATCTAGGGTCTTAATATTTCTTTTAGAGATATGACAAACTCTTCTTATAATATATTGCAAAACCAAGACACAAATATAAATACATTTAAAGTCAGACAAATAACAATATTGATTAGGCTAGGGTTTTGATCAGATGGACACACACCTAGGATTTCATTGTTATGAGCTTACTCTCGATACATAAGGGTTTTCTCATAAACATTAATTTACCAAATAATCAAGGTTTAGGAATACATTACTATACAACCCTAAAGGACTAGGGTTTATGTAATAGCACTAAAACTCCAAACTTGACATTACCATCAAAACCCCAAACATCAAAAGAATAGTATTTTCTAGATTTCATTAGTAACCCTAAGTAGACTATGGTTTTTCACATTAGCATTGGCATACCCTTACGTTAGGGCTTTATATAGAACCTTCTAGGTTTCCACAAATATGATGATTTTAATGTGGGTATATTCAATCTAATGATTAATCACCCAAATAAGAATCTTTATGATGCAAAGGTCCTAGACATAACATATGTTAGTAATGTAAAGTATATTTATTAGAATGAATTAATATACCTTTATCACAAAGAGAAGAAAACTTATGATCTAGAACATACCTTTGAGTTGTTTTCTAGACAAACCTTACAGGATATCAATTCCATTAGAACTTCTATCATGCTTTGTCTTGTAATATATTCTCCATATCCCTTGAGTATATTCGCAAGTTTTTCCTAAACAAGGATAATATGAAAAGAAATGTTATTATCATTTAATACAAACACATTTAGATAGGAAAAGGAAAACCACATATAAAATATAATACAAGAAGTAAGATACTTATGTTTCGAAAGATGGTGAGGGCTCCCTCTAAATCCAATCTCGAGGGATACCTATAACTTTAAAAAAACAATTCAAAAATGTCTTTCCAAAGAATGTTAAACCTATAAATACTAAAAGTAAAAGTATAAGGGAAAACAATTCAAAAACTTAGAGTAGATTGACTTAGTATTATAAGTCCTTTATTTCTGATTCTTCAGTCTTGTTCTTCTTTGGAGATCCTTCTTTAGCAATATTTCTCTTTTTATTCCTAGGATTCTCAGGACAATCATTTTTACAGTGACCCATCTTGTGACAATCGTAGCATTATATATTGGATAGGTATACCTTCCTTCTAGGCCCTTTAGACTTCTTGAAGTTTCCTTTGTTCTTGTGATGAGCAGAATAAGCATTTGAAATTTTATCCTCTTCATTCTCTTTGTTTCTTACTAATGAAAGTTTGACTTCTTCTTGACTACATGCATTCCATAATTGTTCGAATGTGGGAGTTTCCTTCCAACTATTGATACCTGATGAAAAGGCACTCCAAGATGTTGGTAATCCTAGAGGTGTAGTGATTACAAGCTCGTTTTTAGTTACTATCTCATCTATTGCCTAGATTTCATCTATGATTCTAGTTATCCTTACAAAGAAGGATACCACAGTGTCTTCCTTTGTAATTTTCATAGTTCTTAGTTCATTCTTAAGACTTTCAATTTGACCGAGATTCTTGATTGTGAATAATTTGGATAAGGCCTCATACATCTCTTGAGTGGAATCTACATTGGATATATATGGGATGAGGTTATCCTTTATTCCATCCACCATTAGGGTCATGGCCAATATCTCTGTTTCTCTTAAATTTTTCTTTTTTGCATCACTTGATTCATTTGTGGGTTTATTTACCTTTCCTTTGACTAGATCCAAGACTTTATTCTTCTTGAGGATGAGATCTATCCTCTTTTTCCATGCCCTGTAATTGGATGCTCCTTCTAATTTGTTTTCTCCCTTCATGGAGTTAGACATTGTTCTTGAAGATAGTAGGATTTACTTCTTATATGATCCTTTTCTTGATGACATTTATTCAAACTTCTTAAACTCCTTGTTCTCCTTTCAATAGATCTTCATGATGCATTTTTCCTTCTTCTTCACCTTATCTTTGAAACCATGTTGGAAAATCAAAAAGGAAAAAATATTTTATTTATGTTGATAATTACTTGTGATATTCTTATGTTCTTATTAACTTTCTTGTGTTTTTCTTTCATCTTAGTTCATCAAGCAATTACCAATAACCATAACACAAAGATCAGAGACAGAATATGTAGGCATACAGCAAGGGAAAAACCCAGTCAACAACTCTTCCTTTAATAGTTTCACAATATGATCCAAGACTCCTTGAGCTAGACACGGACTTCCTCCAATCACCAAGTAAACCCTTCCGTTATTCTATAGATGATAACCTTCTAGTGACAACTTCGACCTAGCCTTCAATCTAGTAGAAATTTGACCTCCCCAACAACAGAACTTCGACCCAACAACAAAACTTTGACCTAGCAGTAGAAAATCGAACTTGATGCAGTACTTTGACCTTCCAGCAGTAGTCCCAATAAATTCACATGTGTGAGAGAGATGACCCAGAAAACTTCAATATAGCAATTCTTCTCCTTCTCCTGCAATTTCGTGCACTTTTGCTTCTTCTTCTTGTATATCGTACTTGAAGAGTGATGTTCCAAATGAATCAAACTGCACTTTTATATATACGCTTTTTAGGTAAGGGTCGACTTGATGTGGATGTGACAAATGACATATTTTACTCAATAATAATTCTTTTTACATGATTAAAAAGCCCAAAAATGGTCTCACAAAATGGAAAATGACTCTAATGACTCAAGACAAAACCTAGAAGTCCTCAATGGGGACTTTGACCTATAAAATGATTACCCAAGCATGAAACCCATGCTTTAATAAGTCATAATAATAATAATAATAATTTCTTTTTCTTTATTTTGATAAATGCATTTCATTATGACTCAAATACAAGTATGAAGACCAAACCTAGTTACGTTCTTCAACATATATTAAGAACAAAAGTTTCCATTTGTCAGACTAGATTTAGAGAGCCATGCTTTAACCTAGACAGAAATACATATAAAGACACTTAGTTAGGTGGTTGGCCTACCAATAACTAGGTGGGAGGACTTCAAAACCCTCATCAAGTCCCAATTCTACCCTATCATCAATGTAGGGACTTTGGATCCAACAACACTACTTCAGGTAGATCCAAGGGCAGAGTGTACATGAGTACACCATTGGGTTTAGAAATATTACCATCATGATGGGTATCACTTCCAAGAAACCAAGCATACTTATCAAGTATCTAAGGTGTCTACATAGCCATCTACGAAAGCAAGTGATGTTTTCAAATCCAAGGACAATGGATGATGCATATGTAAATCATATGCCACAAGAAAGGGAAACCAAGCAATTCTGATAAAAAAGAGCACTAGGAAGCTTCCAAGGAGGGGAAGATGAAGTGGAAATGGGGAAGGGATAAGAAGGTGTTATCCACTACACATCAATGCAAGGATCCTAGCAACCATTGTAACCATTACAATATTTATATTCACATAAGGAAAAGAATTGGAAACTACATCCAGAGCTAGACCCAAAGAACAACAAGAAGGATGCAAAGAAAAAGAATCGTTTAGCCACATATTCAAGCAATTATGTTGAAAACAAATCCAATGTGGATGAGAAGATTATATGTACATCAATGCAAAAGGAGGTGAATTTGAGTATCCTTCATCACCATGAAGAGAAAGAGATGACCAAACTCTTCCACATCAAGGTCCAATTCAAGAAGATAGATAAACTCTTTGTTTGAATCTAGTTCATGATCTAATCTCATAGCAACAATTATAGTTAGAAACCTTGGATTGGAGGTTCGCAATCGTTCTAGCGGATATCCATTGGCATGGGTAAACAAGGTTGCAGAGGTCAAAGTAAATAAGTAATGTAAGATCAAATTTGTTGTGAGTGCTGATTTTATTGATGAAGTGGAATTGCATGTAGTACCCTTTAAGGTATGTGGAGTAGTGTTTTGAGGCCCTTGCTTGCATACGAGGGATGCAATATTCATACAAAAATCCAATTAGTACCCACTTAATCAAGGATGGGAAGTCCTACATCATCAACATGTACAAAGGAAAGTCAAAGATCTCACTTGAAATAACCAACCAAACCAAGAAGTTGATTAGTTATAGTAAGAAATATGTTTTTCCTTCCTTAAGAGAAAATCAGTCAAATGATGAATCTGTAAGAGTAAAGGCATCCTTGCAGGGTTGTACTAAAGAGAAAAAACAATAGTTGGAGGAGTTTATATAGGCATATAGAGGGGCATTATAGGATCCTAAAGGGATACCACCTAAGAGGGAACTACATTTATTTCCCTGATGGAAAAATAGAAAAAACCTGTTCTTGTAGGCTAGGAATAGCTTCAACTAACTAGAAGAAATTTTACAGCTTATACCAAGCTATCCTCCTTGCTTTATCTCTAAATTTTTTTATTCGCAAAACATTTGGGGATTCCTCCATTTTCATAACTCATCTTTAACAGGATTCTACCCTAGAAAATGTGAGATTGATAGATTTAATTATCAAAATACGAGGACTACTACACAAGCTAATGCATTATGAATCTTATCACATCCCAATAATAAATAATGAGGAAGTAGGACATTTAGAAAACCAACGAACCAAGTTCATAAAATGTGATTTAATGATAAATAATTTCAAATAAAATTGTATGATCCCTTGAATTGGACCATCAATTATGGGCCTCTTGACAATTTTAAACAATAGAACCTTGACAATCAAAGGAATCATGAGCACTCTCATTTATTGTGGAAAGCACGTGGAGGGATACTACTCATAATAATACAACAATGCATTTGAAATATAAATTTGAGCCACCTTGCCAACCCAGGCTAGAACGCGACTGAATTTGGGAAGTAGATGAGTTGAAGGAGCCTAGGTATTAGCATGAGTTTAACTTCAAATAGATGAGACAAGAGAGTTGAATACCTCTGAATTTAATGATTTTTCTAAACCTTGGCATGATCATATACAAGAAAGGGAACTTGGCTTGGCATCAATTGATGTGTGAAGATGGTCGCAACATGGGAGATCTACAACTCCCACAAACAATTCATTCTCCTCCTACACCTTGTGCCCTAAGGTTTGATCACCGTCAAAAGAATCACATCATCGTGCCTTAATTAGGGAGATTTTTCTCTATTCAACAGTCATCATCTCTTCAAACTATTGGCGTTTCATCACTAAGAGTGCATCTCTAAGCCTGAGAGGAAAGTTTTCGAGCATTCGTAGGAATGAAACTCCACCTCTTGCTCTTAAGGGGAATTTCACCACACGAGAAGCTTCCTAGTCTATATAACCTAAAAGGAATTATAATTCAATAGGCTCAAGGTCATGCAATTGAATGACTTAATCAGGATACTTCTAATTTGGATTACGGCACAAATATTTATAGCAATGAGTAGGGAACCATAAACTAAGCCTATGAAGGAACACTTGACGCTTAAGGTTTCAAGGTATAATTCAATAAGAGTATATCTAGTCATACAAGAACAAGGAAAAAAATTTACTTGAGGGTATGATCAACAACAAAGGAGAGTTAAGCCTTCACCAAGCCTTAAGTTGAAGCCTTGTACAAAGATAGGGTTTTACTAGGGCACTAAATTTGCTAGGGTTGATGATGTAAACCCTAGAAAGACTATTTCCCCTAAAGAAAAGGCTAGATTTTGAATTGATTAGGTCAAATAGAGTGAAAATATTCCAGATTAGCTGCAAAACTTCACAAGCTCAATCCCTAGTTGAATTTGACCCTTGTCGTAGCCTAGAAGCTTGCCTTGAAGGGCCAAAAAAGGAAGACAGAGAGAAAATATTAAAAAAAAAAATCGATATTTTTTTATCATCAAAAGGATCCCGGTGTCTTTTCCCTACTTGGGTGATAAGTCTTCGGGATTGAAACCATAGATATGTCAATTTTTTGCATGGAGTAAGGTGGAAAAACTAGTTTTCACTTTCTAACCCTAGCTATCTTTTTATGAGGGGGGAAATTAACTAGGAAAATGTTCACTAAGAGGAATTTTAGGGAGTTTAAGGAATATAGATTAAACATGCAAAAATTTACCAAGAATTAGCAATAAATATTCTCATTTAGGCAAGAAACAAATAGAAACCCTAGAAATATTTCATTACATGTAAAATCATAAAATATATGTAGTAAATGCTCACAATTTTTCCAAGAAGATGCCTTATCTCAATCCAAAAAATATGTATCCAACACAAACTAGTCTGCAACAACAAAATTCAACATAATATCACATCTCCCCAAGTAGTGAAGTGTAATAGGCCCAGTCAATCTCTTCTAAAGAGGCAAAAATGCGCAATTTTGATGATGTGAAATGAACCTCTATCACCTCTAATAATCCACTAAAATCCCTTAAAGCAAGTTTAATTTTGAGTAGAAACAAAGTAAATGTAATGTCCCTTAATAATAAATATTAAATAATAAAAATATTAAATATATATATAATATTAGATAAATAATAAACAATAAATTAAAAAATAGTAATAGTAATATAAATAATGAATAAAATAAAATAATTTAATTACATTCTCTAAATAAATATAAATAAGAAATAAAACAAGAAAGCAGTAAAAATCAATAAAGCTATCAAAAAGTAAAAACAAAAGAAATAAAACAAGAAAGCAGTAAAAATCAGCAAAGCTATCAAAAAGTAAAAATAAAAGAATAAAACAAGAAAGCAGTAAAGTTGCATGTTGACACATGGAGTGTGTGCATGTGGTTCCCCTTCCAATGTTTGATCTATTTAATAGATGGTGAGGAAGATGAGAGGCATTCCATCATTCCATGATTCCATCATCCATTCTCTTGGCAGAATAGTGTTGTGAGACAAAGGATCCCTAGCAATAGTACATTGATTGAGGGCTCGAGGTGGCCAATTGTAGCAAGATTTTGTGCAATTGAGCCTAAGGTTGGGTGGAGAGTTGTCCCCAAGACTTTGTTGCAGTTAGCAGAATTCAACTAGGGTTTAACCCCGAAATCACAAGTGAGAAAAATCATCGCCACAGGTAAGTTGTCTCTACCCATATTGTTGAAACTGATGTTAACTAGTTGATAAATTGCTTGTTGATTATAAATTGCTTGATTAAATATAATTAATTATGTTTTGTTATTTCGGGTCTATTACAGTGATCAGAAAATGGAATGTACTTGAAAAAGGCTGCAAGGTATCCATTTTCATTTATGTAAATGAGTGCACAAATACTCCAAGTTTAAATCTGCAAATATGTGAACTTCTTATTTCTAATACAGAGATAGACTATAGGGGGATTTACTGGATATGTCAACTCTAAAGAGAGGATGAGATCCAGAAGCTGCCTGGCCCTCTACAGACTCTGCCTAAAGAAATAAGAGAAGCAAACACTCAGATTCAATTAAAAGAAAGACCTTGCAAATGGTTCTGAAAACACCTTCATTGGATTTAGAAGGTTCATTACAATAGAAATAGGCTTTTTTTCACCTCAAACAGATGAATCTAGCCCAGCACATCTCAAACATTGAAATGGCCCTAGTGGCCCTGAAAGCTTCCCTGAAGCTAAACAGTGATAAGAATGCCTCAATAGGAAAAACGAGCTGTAGATATGGATTCATAACACTGAATTCATTCAGAAATAACCTTTGTTTCACTTTCAATGGCTACACACATCCCAATGCAGCTCCCAAACTAATATTTTCCTTACCCCAAAAGGACCTCAAAACCACTCCAAGATTTTCACTTGAGTTGGTTTGTTGTTGGCTTCTTGAACAAGACTTTCACTTGGTTTGTGTGTTGTTGGCTGCTTGAATATGTGATGGCTGTAAAGACTTTTAGGTGAAAAAGCTTTGTCATTTGTTCTGAAAAGCTTTAAGAACATTGTTGAAGTTAATTTGTTCATTGACATCATAATGACAACTTCTACAAGTGAAATTTCGTCCTTCACAAGGTTCTTCGATGAGGATATGAAGTGTGAATTCCTTATATTGAAGGATATGATGCGGCTCTTGTTTGAGGATAGAAGAGAAAGCACGGAGCTTCGTGAGAAATTGTTGGCCATGAAGCAGGAGAAGGAAGAAATTCTTCAAAGATTGCATGATATGGAGTTGCAGCTTCATCAAGCCCAAGAGGTTTTGACCAAGAATCCAGATAGGCAACTCGTAATTGGGAGTAAACGGCCATACTCCGGCTAGGAAAGTCCTTTTTGGACGAATTATTTTTTGACCTGATCTAAAAATGGAATGTACTTGAAAAGGGGTGCAAGGTATCCATTTTCATTTATGTAAATGAGTACACAAATACTCCAAGTTTAAATCTGCAAATATGTGAACTTCTTATTTCTAATACAGAGATAGACTATAGGGGCATTTACTGGATATGTCACCTCTAAAGAGAGGATGAGATCCAGAAGCTACTTGGCCCTCTACAGACTCTGCCTAAAGAAATAAGAGAAGTAAACACTCAGATTCAATTAAAAGAAAGACCTTGCAAATGGTTCTGAAAACACCTTCATTGGATTTAGAAGGTTCATTACAACAGAAATAGGCTTTTGTTTCACCTCAAACATATGAATCTAGACCAACACAGCTCAAACACTGAAATGGCCCTGGTGGCCTTGAAAGATTCCCTGAAGCTAAACAGTGAGAAGAATGCCTCAACAGGAAAAACGAGTTTTATATATGGATTCATAACACTGAATTCATTCAGAAATAACCTTCATTTCACTTTCAATGGTTGCACACATCCCAAAGCAGCTCCCAAACTGATATTTCCCTCGTGGCTCCTGGAACTTCCACGAAGCAAAAACACCTACAAACGACCTCAGATGGTTGTGAAACCTATGCCAATGGCTTCAGAAGGTCAAAGAGACCCAAAATCAAAAAACAAATTCCTCATACGGAGACCATTTTTCGAACCGTTCACGGCGTCGGAATCAGGAGGACGAGCTCTATCCAGTCGTTTAGGCTCGAACCAGTTCTGCGCACTTTCATTTTTGAGCATTTTACGACACTTGGTCCTGAGCTCCTGATCATACAGTAAATGGGTTACAAGCCCACCCAATAGCTCAACAAATAAAACATGCCAATAAATTCCCACATGTGTGAGTGGTAAGCCCCTAATAAGCTTGGTGTCATGCACTTATAGGTCTCAAAATGCTCCAAAACTGCAATGAAAAGGCTTAACGAGTCTCCAATAATCATAATCAACCTCAATTTGAGGAAGGGCCCTCAAATAAATTCTCAAAGCAATCTCCATGTGTCCAAAATATAGCTCTAGGTGCCTTGAATTGTTGAAAAAATGTAGCAAGAAAGGCTCAATTTGACTTTAGCTTTAGTCAAATTGAGTAAATCGAATTTCCACATCATAAGGACAACTTGGAGGTAGCTAACAAGTGTGACATGGCTCTTGTCACTTAGTTAGCCTAATAAATTCGAGTTAGAGGGCTTGGAGTTTAGTTATGCATGTGTGATTATTAAATTTTAGTAATATGGTTCAGTTATTTGTAGTTGTATTTAGTTAACTTATCTCTAACTATTGTTAGAGACAGTTGAAGGTTAATTGTGTAGTGGGACACCAGTCTAACTTAGATATTTGTTGGTTAATTGATCAATCAACCCAAAACAGCTAGTGCATGCAAGGAATTTTAGTTCCTGGGCTGAAGTGGATATGACAAGGTAGTGTAACATCAGTGGTAGACTAGTCTTGAGTGTACAGGTGCTTCATGCAATCAGTGATCAGTCTTTGGGAATTATGCGGTCAATTTGGAGGAAATTCCTAAAGAATAGGGGTCAATTTCCTCAGGAATTGTGCAAGGAAATAGGAGGCTTGATGAGCAAATAATTGGCTAAGTGTTGGCCAGAGTTTGTAATTGAGCAGAGAGAACAGTTATTATTTTTCAGATTGAGTTGGAGCTAGCAATTTTAATAGATTATCTATTCATCTGATTAATGTAAAGAGGCTTGAGGGGTTTTTCCTAGTTGGGTTCCCCTAAAAATCATTGTGAATTTGTGGTTTTGCTTATTGCATGTTTATGCATGTTGTTCTAAATTGTGAATTTCATTTCACAGATTAGTAGAGTATAATCATATCTCATGATTTTAGATTAAATTACTTTAGTAAGCTCAATTCTATCCAATTTCTACATGGTATCAGAACCTCAGAATTCACATTAGAACCAATATTTCAAACTTATCTCTCAAGTATTATGAATATGCATTTTTTTGCGTAACAACTTTTCTTCAGGATCGGGAGAATGTCTTTTGATAGACTGGGGTTGGAGTATGCCCTAGAGGGTAGCTCAAATTTCATAGCATGGAAGGATCGAATGGAAGCAGTGCTCAATCACAATGGTGTGTTAGAATATGTTAAAATTGGCATTGCAAAACCTCCACAGCCGCATGCACAACAATTAGCCCAATGGAAGAAGGATGTTGCAAAGGCCATGAGAATTCTTCTGGAAGGTGTGTGAGACCATGTGGTCTCAAATCTCCATGGAAAAGAGACATCATTTTCTATGTGGAAGGCACTAACTGAGCTATTCAAAAATAGCAATGACCATAGAAAATTAGCCCTAAAAGACAAACTTCGAAACATTTATATGCAAAAGAATGATATTATTCTTCAATATCTATCCATATTTACATAAGTTCGAGATGAGCTTGGATGGATTGGTATGAATGTTGCAGAATATGACCTGGTGAGCCTAGCTCTTTTAGGCCTTCCAAAATCCTGGCACAACTACCAAGACTCTGTGAATGGAATGGAAAAATTACCAAATTGGCAAAGTTTGTGATCTAATTTGGTTCAATAAGAGTTTAGGAAGAATAATTGGGATGGTACATCATCCAAAGTTGAGGATGAAGAGAATTTTGAAATGTTTGGAAAGGGGAAGAAGGGAAAATGGAAGAAGACCCAGAGAAAACCTGAGGCCAGTCAAAAGAATGTCAAGAAGAAAGACATGAGCAAGATAAAATATGTCCATTGCCATGAGTTCAGGAACTATGCAATAAAATTTTCACAAAAGCAGTCTACCAAGAATCCTTTAAGAGGAGAAACAAGTGAAGCACTGGCTTCACAATTCGAGTTAGACTTCACCATAATAGAATGCATGGCTAGCACAGTTATAGGGAGTCAGTGATACCTTGATTTCAGTGCCTCATTCCATGTGACAAGGTGGAAGGAGTTTTTCAGTAGCCTGGAGGAGAAGGATCTCCAAATGCATATTGAAATGGGGGATGATGGGAGGTACAATGCTACAGGTATTAGTACTTTCACCTTTGAGAGGGAGAAAGCCTCTCCACTTCACCTCAAAGATGTTATGTTTATACCAGGGCTGAAAAAGAACCTGATCTCTATAGCATTTTTGGAGCATCATGGTTATGATGTTATTTTCAATAAAGGGAAATTCTTTCTGAGACACATAGCTACCAGGAAAGTGAAGCAGATCGGGGTTTGAGTGAAGAAAGGTGCAGAGTCGGGATGTTAAAGAACTCTAGCACAGGAGATTGGGTCATCTATACCATGGTGCCTTAAACATCATGTAGCAAAACCTTATCGTGCTCCCTCAAGGCTCCCTTGACTAGTAGGATGTCTGTAAGGGCTGCACATTGGGGAAATATGTTAAATCCACTTTCCATGACCGAGATATCAGAGCAAATACAATCTTGGAGTGAGTCCACTCGGATGTTTGTGGACCATTTTCTACAACCTTCACAGCAATACATAAGTACTATGTTATTTTTATTGATGATTTCTCTAGAAAATGATGGATCTTCTTCATGTGGAAGAAGGATGAAGTTTTCTCCAAGTTTTTTGAATTCAAGGCATTAGTGCAGAAGGAGACAGGGAAGAAGGTGAAGGCTCTCGGGAGTGACAATGGAGGTAAAAAAAAATTGCAAGCGTTCAAATAATTATGTGAAAAAGAAGGCATTCGAAGAGAGCTGACAATACCCCATAACCCACAGCAAAATGGGGTAGTTGAAAGGAATAAAAGGATCATAGTGGGAGTAACAAGGGCCATGTTGCATGATCGAGGTCTGCCATTACATATATGGGTATAAGCATGCAACATCGTAGTCTACTTGCAGAACTGGAGTCCTCATAGGATACTTGTTATGATCACATCGGAGGAAGCTTTCTTTGGGAGAAAGCCTAATGTGTCTCATTTCATAAATTTTGGAGCTTCGGTTATTTTCATTTCTCGAAGGATTCGAGGAATAAACCTGAGACTACATCAAAGTTGGGATTTTTTGTAGGATACAATGAAACTCCACACAATTAACGGGTGTATTTTCCTTCACTAAGGATGACAGTTGTGAGTAGAGATGTCAAGTTTGATGAGGACAAGGCTATGATATCCTCTCTAGAATGAGAGTTGAGTATCCCACTGGAGTAGGAGATTATAGCTAAAAAGGAGGAGCCTCATGATGAGATTTAGGAGGTTATGGAGTAGCCACATGTAGTGGAGCAGACAGGATTCAGAGTGGAGGCAACCACTCAACCATAATCTTCCAAAGAAGGGAAAAAGAGAACTAGAGAAGCTAAAGATTGTTGCAGGATGCACAAGAAAATGTGGGATCCCCCACATCACAGTGCAAGTAGAGGAGGTCACCTAATAGGTAAACTGGGTACATGGCTCTCATGATAGAGCTCATTTAGACATAGCCTTCCTCATTTGAGGAAGTAGTTTCTCAGCTTGTTTGGGTTGATTCCATGGTGGAAGAATACGAATCCATCATGAAGAACAGTGTATGGGAGGTGGTGCCAAGATCAGAAGGGAAATGAGTGGTTGGTTCGAGATGGATCTACAAATTGAAGCATGTCACAGACGAGAGCATCGAGAAGTACAAGGCCAAATTTGTGGCCAATGTATTTTCTAAGATAAAGGGAGTGGACAATGAGGAAGCGTTTGCACCATTCGGAAGATATTCCTCAATCAGATCCATTATAGCATTGGCTACGCAAATGAGGTGGAAAATCCACTAAATGGATGTGAAGATCGCATTTCTGAATGATGTTGTTGAGGAGGAAATTTTCGTAGAGCAGCCAAAAGGCTTTGATACATATGATCGAGAGTCATATGTGTGCATACTCAAGAGAGAGTTATATGGTCTCAAACAGGTGCCCCAAGCATGGTACACTCAGATCAACAATTATCTCATGGATTGGGCTTCACCAAAAGTGAAGAATATGTGAACATATATCACATTGTGGTAGATGGTAAGTTTCTTATTCTTGTTTCATATGTGATGATTTAATATTGACAGGTGATGAGAATTTGATCCACTCTTCCAAAGAGGACCTTGATAGGAAATTTGAGATGAAAGACATGGGCCTCGTGCATTACTTCCTCAAGCTGGAAGTATGGCAAGGTGATGGTGAATTGTTTGTGTCACAAGGAAAATATGCTGCCAAGATACTTCAAATATTTCACAGGGATAATTTGAAGCCCATGGACATGCCTCTAGCTACAAACTAGAGGAAGGAGGATGCCACTTCAGATGAAGAGGTTGATGTTACCATTTCCAGCAGCTTGTGGGTTCAAAAATGTATATTTTGAACACACGACCCAACATGTGTTATGTAGTAAACCAGCTTAGATAGGCTATTGTGAGGCCTACCAAATTATATTGGAAGGCAACAAAGCATGTGTTATGGTACCTCAAAAGAACTACCCAGTATGGATTATGGTACAGATGAACAAAGGGAGTGAAGTTGCAAGGCTTCACCGATGCAAATTAGGTAGGGAGTCCATCTGACAAGAAAAGTACATCAGGTGCTATCTTCAGTTTTGGGTCCACAACTATTTCCTTATACAACACGAAGCATAGGTTTGTGGCGCTCAGATCAGCAGGGGCTGAATACATGGTTGCAAGTCAAGAAGCATGTGAAGCAATCTGGATGAGGAAAATACTTGTGGGACTATTCATTTAGGAGATGGATTCGACAGTGATATATTGTGATAATCAGAGTTGCATTAATCTCTCTGAGAATTTGTATTTCATGACAGGTCCAAGCACATTTATATCTGGTATCATCATTTGTGGGATTGTGTGTACAAAATAATTATGTTGCTACAGTACATTCCAACTGAGGAGCAAAATATTGACATTTTAGCAAGGGAATTATAAAGAGGTAAATTTGAATTCCACAGGTGTGGGATAAGCGTGATGGAAAATCCCTTTCTTACTAAGAGGGAATGTTGAAATGTAGCAAGACAGGCTTAATTTCTCTTTAGCCTTAGTCAAATTGAGTAAATCGAATTTCCACATTAGTAGGATAACTTGGAAGTATTTAACTAGTGTGACATGGCTCTTGACACTTAGTTAGCTCAGTAAATTCGATTTAGAGGGATTGGAGTTCAGTTATTCATGTGTGAATGCTAAATTTTAGTAATCAAGTTTAGTTATTTGCAGTTCTACTTAGTTAACTGACCTCTAACTATTGTTAGAGTTAGTTGAAGGCCAGTTGTGCAGTGGGACACTGTTCTAACTCATAGACCTATTATTTAATTGATCAATCATCCCAAAATAGCTAGTGCATGCAAGGAATTCGAGTTCCTCGCCTAAAGTGGAGATGAAAAGGTAGTGTAAGATCAGTTGTAGACTAGTCTTGAGTGTACAAGTGTTGCATGCAAACAATGATCAATCCTTGGGAATTGCGTAATAAATTTGGATGGAATTCTTAAGAATAGGGGCCAATTTCCTGAGGAATTGTGCAAGGAAATAAGAGACTTAATGAGAAAATAATTGGATAAGTGTTGGCCAAATTCTGTAATTGAGCAGAAAGAACAATTATTCTTTTGTAGATTGATCCCAGAGATGGAGCTAGTAATTGTAATAGATTCTCTATTCATCTGATTAATGCAAAGAGGCTTGAGGGGTTTTTCCCAGTTGGCTTCCCCTATAAATCACTGTGTATTTGTGGTTTTTCTTATTGCATGTATATGCATGTTCTTCTAAATTATGAATTTCATTCCGCAAATCAATAGAGTAGAATTGTGTCTCATGATTTTAGATTAAATTTATTGATTACTTGCAACTCTATCCAATTTATACATGAACCATCTCTATGGGTTCCATGTAGCCAACATGGTGTACTCTCTCTCCAACATTAGGGCTCCATCAAGTGCAGCAAACCCTCCTCAATCATCCTAGGGGATAATCATCCGCATTTGGCCTCTAGATTTAGGCATGCCCATTAAGTAGTATCATGGTCAGCCCGGGGGCATGCTTGGTCCACTGGTACATCATCAATGATCCTCAATGTTAAGCAAGATAAGCTCAACATTTTGGCATCTGAGGGTGCTCTAGGGTGTCCATCAACTGTCAAGATCATTCAAGTGACAAATGCTCTATTAAATCAGGGAAACGTGACACTTTCAATGGCATCATGTTCTCTATAACTGTAGTATGGCTTGGGCATCATGTGGAGTAGGAGTGGAGTAATGTGCCCTCAAGGCCTCAACTACTATGTGTAAAACGTCCTGGAAAAACCATGTAAAACTCAAGCAAAAGCAACTATTCATTAGATATAATAACTATAGATGCATCTAAGTGGACCATACTTAATTCTTAAGTACATAATAATATTGCCGATAGATATCACCTTCAAATACCTAACTAGACCAAGTTTGTAGGGATGGGTAGGTATTCAACCCTATTAAGTGCTTCCATCCCCTGAGGAGAGGTGGTATCTCCAAGGTCAACCATTTAATTCATAGGTGTAAGTGAGAATAATTGGAAATGAAGTGGAATGATTTCATGGTAAAGTTCCATGGTCAAGGGAATAGCTAATGAGAGTCCACATATTGAGTGTATGGATGCAGTGGAGGGAAAAATCATGGAGGCATGATTTAACCCTTTCCCTCGTCTGTTTTTTCCACCCCATTGGTGTGCCTTTTACTTCTTTTTTATAATGCTTTTAATGGTGCACATCTCAAGGATAAAAGCTTTATCTTTATGATATAACATTTATTTTTCCCCTTAATACAAGATAGTTCCTCATTCATTGGGGTTGGGACATGCAAGGGATCCTTATGATGAGAAGGAGAATCAAGTGGTCAAGAATTAGGTCATGGCTAATGAGTGGGGTAGAACTCATGCAAGGATATTTTCCATGCGCTAACTTTTGTCCAAACCATATTTTGCATTTTTACTTTTATTTTTTTAGCATTGTGACTATATTATGCTTTTTTATTCTTTTAGTTGCATCAACTTTCAGGGAAACATTTTATGGCCCTACTCAAGGATGCATAAGCGTAGGTGTCGAATCCCAATGAACCAATGAAATTTAACTAGAAGGATGGATGTGGTATCAAGGGAATAATGAAAGATGGAATATGTTAAGTATGGAAAGGGAAATGGACATGCTACTTCATTCCAAGTATCCCAAGTAGTGCCCCTCCTATAACCCTAAGGCCTAGAGGATGTCCCACTAGACTAGGGTTAAAGACTAACCCCCTTGGTAAGGTGAGGGAACAAGTTTACAGTCAGTATGGGTAAATCACCCAAATCAACCCTTTATCCATGTTAAAATTCTCAAAACATCAAGTAAAAACACTCAATTGTAAAATGGTTAAAGTAATTGTTGATTGGTAGCCCACCTTCATTCAAGAGGAATGTTAGATGGTGAGAGGTGCATGACCAGTGCAGATGGCGAAGGAATGTGGCATTTCAAAATCACTGAGCAACGTGTGTGGTTGTTGGTCAGTTGGCTATCCAATATAGGAGAAAATATTTTCTCCTATAAGGTTACCCATTTTGGAGGGTAACAATCCCCATGGATACATAGAGGTGAATACTTGAACACTATTATTCTTACTTTGAAAATCAGGCACAACCATCTTGTCTCTTCTCTCATAGTGGTAATGGAACATCTGTTATATCATAAGATCCAAGTGGGAAAATTTGAGGATGAAATGAGATTTATGAGAACTAAAATGGACGAAATATTCCAACATTTGGCTAGCAAAGCTTTGGACTCCCATGCATCAGCAATTTAAATCAACAAATATAACCAAGAGCTTCTAGACCTTAATCAACCAATTGAGGAGAAACAAAGTCTAGAGAACAAACAAGAATCCAATGCAATAGAGAAAAAACAATTAAACAATATCTTATGCACTGCATGTTTTACTTTTTGGCAGGAAGTTATTGGAGATTTTATACATATATAATATATGAAAATTTAGAAATTTATAGGAAAGAAAGCGTAGGAATTGAGTTTTAGGGCTTGATTTAGACCCAATCACTATGTCTTAATGGTGTTTTTTCTCCCCGAGGCTCTAAGGATGTGCTGCTACATGTATCATACATATTTTTGAGACAAACTGATACAAATTTTATTGTTATGCTTAAAGAATAAATATTGGGCTATATCAATAGTTTGTTCTAGAAGCATATGAGGTGAAGTAGTTGCATCAACAAGGAGTTATTAAACCAATCACCTCACCTTATGGGTCACTTATCATCAATATTCCCTAGAAGGATGACACTTAGATTATATGTGTTAACTACAGGGCTTTAAATAAGGTTACACTCAATAATTGGTATCCTCTACCCAAGATGGATGATTTATTGTACTAGTTGTAGTATGTCAAGTATGTCTCCAAGCTAGACCTAAAATCAAGATACCACCGGGTACGTGTCAAAGAATAAAACACATGGAAGACTACCTTTCAGACAAGGTAAGTTTTGTATGAATGGTTGGTCATTCGATTCGTTTTATGCAATGCACCATCTATGTTTATGAGACTAATGAATGATGTATTACACCTATCTAAATCCATCTATTATAGTCTATTTGGATGATGCAGTAGCTTATAATGCTACCTAAAAGGAGCACACCTAAATCTTTTGCAGAATTAGAGACTTTGAAGAAACACCAATTGTTGGATAACTTCAAGAAATGTGAGTTTTCTCAATAGTCTTTGGTGTATTTGCAGTATGTGATTGATGAAGGGGATCTCAAGATAGATACTACAAAGATGGTGGCCATCATGAAATGGCTAGTTCCTACAAATGTCACTAAAACTAAGAGCTTTTTGGGGTAGCATAGTATGTGTGAAGTTTATATCTTCATTTTCAACAGTAGTTATACCACTCCAAGCCATAACAATGAGTGGTCATATTTTCAAGTGATGGAAGAATTGACAGAAGGCATATGATGAGCTAAAAAAAGATCAATCAAGAACTAAGTATTGCGTTACCAAACTTGCATAAAGCTTTCAAAGTGGAGACATATAAAAGTGGGTATTTCATGGGAATAGTCTTGATGCAAAGAGGAAAGTCTTTGTCATTTTTAAATATTTCATGGGGTAGTTCTCAACAACCCTACCTATGACAAGGAACGTTATTCCCTAGTAAACAAAGTGAAGAAGTGGAAGCACTATTTGATCAGTAAGGAGATCATAATCCACATATATCACCAACTTATATAGTATTTGCAGGCCCTAACAACAAACTAGACATTACAAGTGGAAGGATTTCTTACAATTGTTTCATCTAGTCATCAAGTATAAGAAGGGCGGAACAAACAGGTTGGAAAACATGCTTTCAAGACCACCCACATCCAAGATTACAACTTTTGGAATTTGATTCACATTGATCCTTTTATGCATGATGCGTAGAAAGAGGAATACACAAAAGGTAAGGACTTCAAGTAGATTTTTCAACAACTACATAATCAAATTCATATAGACAAAGGTGACAATAAGGATTTTTGTCATTACTAGAATGGATTACTCTACAATCTCGAAAAGAACTATGTTCCTAAAAGTGAATGATTGGAACTTATTAGAAAGGATCACACCACCAAGGTTGTAGGAAATTTTGGTGTTCAGAAGACCATTTCCAACTTATAGAGGTATGTGCATTGATCAAAAATGCAAGAGGTTGTAGCATAGTATATTAAAGGATATATACTTTATTTTACCAATAAGTCTAGTAACATGATATGAGGTCTATACCATCCCTTACTAATACCCACTAGACATTGCGAAACCATTTATGTGGATTTTGTGGGAGGCATATCAACAATCAAGAGGGGACATGACTATCTATTTGTCGTAGTTGACAAGTTTATGAGGATGTGCATTCTCATACCTTGCAAAAAGACCATAAGACAATAAGTGACAAATATGTTCTTTGAATAGGTATAGATGCACTTTGGGATAAAAAGGAGCATCATCTCAAAATTGGATACTAGATTTCTTGGTTCATTTTCGATAACATTGTGGGAGAACACGGGCATTAAGTTGAAGATATATACAACATTCCACAACAAATAGATGGCCAAACAGAAGTATTCAACAATACTTTGGTGCATCCTTTGAGGGGTGATAATCAAAATCATCTTAAGACTTGGGATGAAAATATGATATATACACAACACTCTTATAACAGAGTAATTCAAAATTCTACTGGTAAGTCACCTTTTGAAACTTGCTTTCGATATTTTCCACTTTCACTCTTGCAAGTTATATATGAATGACAAGGAGGAGTGAGGGAGGACCTCACATGAGATGCATTAAGATAGAAAAATGTGTTGATAAGATTAGGCAAATCCATTTTCAAGTACAGGAGATGTTGAATAAGTCACAACAAAAATATAAGGTTGGACATGAAAAAAAAAAAAAAAAAGAGAAAATGTTCAAAGTGGGAGACAAATTTTAGTAACAATTGAATAAGGAAACACTACAATGTCCTAGAAAGAAGATCAAGGCTTTGTGGTATGGTCCTTTTGAGTTATTGGAAAAGGAAGGAGATAATGCCTATAGAATCGGACTATCCCCATATGTGCACATTTACTTAGTAGTGAATGTGGAGAATCTCAAACTCTATGATTCCTTCATGTTAGATTACGAAAAGTAGTAGGTCCTACCTTTTATAGAGGACTTAGCACCAAATTCTCAAGCAGAGTTACCAGACGACACATTTTTGTATAATAATTCCAACAATGCAAGACAGGGGCAACATGACCTTTGAAAAACTGGGTTGAAAGGAAAAATTACAGGCAAAGCAAATTGATACTCTAGGGAGAAAGTAGAGGCAAAATATCCTCGCCTCATTTAGTAAATATTTTGGGGACCAAAATCCTCCCGAAATGGGGAAGTATGACATGGATTTAATCAATATATTATTTATCATCTATCTTTTTGCTTTAAGAGTGGAAAAATTGGAGGAATCAACTTGCATGGTCATTTTAATGTTAGTTCCCAATTTGGAAAATTGGTGTTTGAAAACTTCGAGAGCCATTTTGAGGCACCAAATGGTGTTTTTAGGATCAAATTTATTGCATTTAACCGAGATGATTCATTATTGATCCATACTTAAAGACCTTTCCAACATCATAAGAATCACATCAATTGGAGCTCATATGCAAAAGTTATGACTGCTGCAAGTTGACCTACCATGTTGACAACCATGGTATGAGAGGATGTCATGTCAATGCCCATTACTCATGCATATGGGGCTAGTTGCGTGTGGACTTTCAAAAAGATTCTAGAAGGTTCAAAATCATAACTCTAATTGAGGGTTGAGGAAGTCAAAATCCCACCCCTAGATCGTTATTGGGTAATGTTAAATACTAGGTCGCTATGAGGAGAAGGGATTCCATTGTATTTGTTCCATAATAGAGAAGAGCAACTAGAAGTGGGAATTTAGAGATTGAAACAGAGGGGGATAAGATTTTATAGTAGCCTTCTAGGTCATAGGTCTCTATTAACTCCATAAAGAGTACCACTTGCTTTACATTTGCATATTTTCATACTAGAGAAAAGAGAGTAGAGTAGCCTCACCTTCTAGTTGGGTTCTCTTACATATAGTTTCTCATGGTAAATATTGATTTTATTTGTGGATCGCGTGTCAGTATTTTCCTTTTGTCTATTTTTGCATTTTAGTTATTTCATACATTTAAGCATAAAACTAACAATTAACGAACTTGATATCTAAAGTAGATCAACCTTCAGAGTAAAGATCTCAATATTTTATTAGATTTGTTGATGAACTGCTCTAATGGAGTGTCCATGCCATTTTATATACCACTCCAAGTGGAAGTATTACACCTTAGATGGATCAACCTTTAAAGCTTTTAGTAGTCTCGAACATTCACGGTCATCCTTTAAGGTACCAAAATAGAAAGCCAAGTTAAAAGAGAGAATTGAGATCAAGACTTCAATAGGTATATATTTAACAAAATTATACTCTAAAAAATACCCAGTAACAACTACAAATTGGATTGAGAAGGGAATCCAATTTACTGGACGAGGCTTCATTGACCATCTCATTCAATAATATTTTCCATCTCCTTAGATCCAACCTAGGAGATCTCACATTTGAATTTCCTTCCAACTAACTAAGGAGACTATGTCAAGTAATACATAAATTAGAAACTAGACGTGTCACGTTTACAATATTTTCCTCGAGAGAGGGAGGTCCCTCAATATGATGGTCAAGGCGAGGACTAAAAGTTTTTAATTTCCCTTTGCAATGCTAGATGATCTCCTCAAATTGTGTCAAAAATGCCTCTCTAATGAAGAATAGTCAACCAAAGTGCTAATCACTATGCTTAAATTCAGGGGAATCCACATGTGTGAAATGTGTGAGGCTCAAATGAGGGGTTTTTTCACAAAATTAAGCTCCAATCTTTAGATTGGAGGCCTTCAAGATATGAACTCGTCCTCAAATCATGTAAATCATGTTATCAAGTCAAGGGAGGTCCACACATGCCAAATGGGAGACCCAACAGCTAGGAAATGTGTCGTCCAAGGTGTTGGACCCAACAAACTATGTGACATGTGCCTCCAAATGTATGAATAGATTAAGCACTCAAAAATCTTAGATGTGGCATGGCATGAGAGGTACAATGCATGAAGAGTGGCCCTAAACTACCTAGGGAATTGTGACTAGTACTTTGAGAGTTGTGAACTTTCCTAGAGTGTTGTGAATTCCTTAAGAGTTGTGAAAGTGCCTTGGGAACTATATATCGCATGAAAATATATAGAGTGATCTCTAAAAATAGATAATTGCCAAAATTCCATGGAATATTTTAATCTAAGATTATAATCAAGTACATATAATTTATTTGAAAAAAAAAACAACATATAACATTTAACGGATGATAACCCACAAGGCGTGACACTTAATGATGAGAAAATACACTACCACTACATCAATGGTAATTTTAGCACAATGATGAGGAAATATACTATCATACTATCACATCAACTCCATGTATCATGATTCACAAGTGTAAAATTAATAAATAATGAGTAAAAATTGTACTAAGAAATAAGATAATAAGTAACATCATACTATCACATCAACTCCATGTATCACGATTCACAAGTGTAAAATTAATGAATAATGAGTAAAAATTGTACTAAAGTGTACTAAGAAATAAGATAATAAAGTAATAATGGTACTAAAGTGTATTCGCAAATAATATAATAATGAATAACAACGATTTTGAATTTCTTAAATAAGATAATCACCATGCTATGCAACGTAGATGCTTTACAACTGGAAGCCAAATGAAGCCTATGACGTCAAAGGGAGAAAATTAAAAAATACTATTAACAAGGAATTATATCTTTTTATTTGATTAGCACTTTCTAATGTGATATATATAATATTAATAAATAAATAAATTTAAAATAATATATATATATATATATATTTTAATAAAATATATGTTATTAAATTGATTTAAAAAATTGTATTTAAAATTATTTATGTAATTTTTGTTTATTTTTATTAATTAAATTTATTTAAAATAGTTGGAAAAAAATAATTGGTATTTTTCTCACTTAAATTTATTTTTCACAAATGATGTGTTGAGTTCATATTAAATATATTGTTGCACACCATACCATATATTTATGTTTTATGAATACCCTATAACTTGCATTATGCAAGCATATAATGGAAATTATCTGTGTAGCTTTTGGTTTGGAAAGGTGAAGAAATAAAAGGAGATTCATAATCAACTTTTTTTTTTCTTCTCTTCTTTTTTGTATTTCTTATTATATCTGCCATAAGCATGGTATTAAGCATTCAATTTTGCCTTTAATTGCTTATTAATTTGTGTTAAATTATGCTTTTTATTCATAGTTTAAAATTGGAAATTCATTTTTTGTTATTTTTATTATTATTTAAATTTATTCATTAGTAAGATGATTGCTTGTGTTCAGTAACTTCATTTTTCTATTAGTTACTATTTTTTTTAGTTTTATTTTATTTTATATTGTAATCTAGAGGAACCTAATCTCCTCCCCATACTCTGGTTCACAACATGGGGATTTGAACCCGGGTCTTTCTAGTTTCAACAATTTCACATTTTTCAGATATCAATTGCGTTGTCGCTAAAAAAATTTTTATTTAACTTTTTTATTTTGACTTCTTTTTATTTATTTTTTTCATTTTCTTGAATTAAAGTTTTTTCTCCATATTTTCAATGTAAGATGACAAATTTTAAAGAGAAAAAAATTATTTAAAAAATCAATAATTTTTATCTTTTTTAGTTAGTTTTATTGCCTTTGAATTTGGCTTATATTTTTTTTGTCTTTTGCTATGGCTTTTTTTTTCTCTATTTTCAATTCAAAATCGTTAATCATAGTTTTTTTACTCGTTAATTTTTAATTTGACTTTATTTTTTCTCTTCATTTTTCTATACTTTTATTTCCGTGGAAACAACAATTATACAATAAAAATTCCATTTAAACGAATATAATTAAATTAGTAAAAAAATTCAAAAAATAAGAAATTAATAAATGAAAACAAAGAAATTAATAAAATTAAAACAAAATTTTAGTGTAATTTTCTCCTGCTATCTTATATAGACACATATCATTCTTCATTCTACTCAAATCTTAAAGACTTCTTGTCATTATTGTCTACAATGAATTATCAGAGATTTGGAAAATGACAACTTGTGAAATTAAAATTCACAATGTGATTCATGTGATTATTGTGTTATTATTATTCAACATAGTTGTTATAGTTGTTATAATTAATAGGTGAGATTTTTTTATTTTTTTAGAAATAAATATTCATATTTTTCTTTATATCTCTATGTTATATGTTTTAAAAAATTATTTAACATATTCATATTGTCATCTGTATTGATAAGGATTTAGTTGTGTTGTGGTTATTTATATTTTAGCTGAAATGACTCCTCATCAACCGTTCCAAAATTGTGAAGTAGTAGATTCCTATAAAAGTTGTCTTATAGGAAAATGAGTCTGATATCATTTTGTGTTGCACAAGTCGACCTCAACAACCTCACCTATTTTATTATTATACGAGCTACCGATATGTATTATGCAGTAATATAAGTATTAATATTAATCTAGATAATAATTAGTTGTATTGTGATTTACCTTCAAAGTAGTTTGTTTTATTGAAAGTTGTAGCTCTCATTTGAAAGATGACATTGTGGACATTGGAAATTTCATGGGACAACCACGGGTCGATTGCATATTTTTCCAATCATCTTCTTCATTATACATTGGTGAGATTATGCATAATTTTTCAACTGGAGAATGTGTTTTAGTAGCTGGAAATTGTATGGTACAGCAAGGTTTTAATTGCAGAAATTCCAACCATCTATTTCCTCAAATATATTTTATATTTTGCATGTGATTTCAGTTGGAAACCATATTGTTCATGTTGGAAATTGTATGGGCGGCATGCTGGAAAAAAAATTCCGCAGAACAACCTGTAATTTTTATTAATAGAAATAAAAATTACACTTTGTAGACATACATAGTGTGTATGCAGCATGAGTCACAAAAACAACACGAATTTACAAGAGAGATAATAAAAATGATCATATGTGTCTGAAAATTGCCAAAATGCCAAGCATATACCAAAAAAAAAATTATGTATGGCCATTTGTACTAATTTTTTCTTTTTCCTTTCCTTCGTAGCACCTTTTGCCATCCTTCGGGATCTGGATCAATTAGAACCAAAGCAAGTTCTTAACCACCATCTAGACGAGGAGAATCTTTGTCTCAATCTGAGGACTTTGAAATGTGCGTTGGTTTAGATCCTCCTTGACCTGACAAAGATTGTAGGTTTTGAATCTAAACCCATCGGGGAGGAGTGACAAAAACGTCTTGAACTACAACCTCACCCTCCATTTTTTCCTCAAGTTGTTAAGGTTCTACCTCTTGGTTTTCCTCCTCCTCATCTTTCGAGTGAGGAGAGTCGATAAACTTCCATCCTTTAGGTCTCTTTGGTTACTTCTTTTTCTTTTTTCAGATCTTCTTTGCCATAGGGCAAGTGTTCTGAAGATGACTTGTTTGAAAGAAAACACAACATCTAAAGGCCATGTTCTCATAATCTAAAATCTGTCCACTTAAAATTATTATGTTTCAAGATGTTGTGGTCTGGTAATCCCTTATTGAGATCCATCTCCACACAGATCCTAGCAAAGGTGAAAATTCCTTTTTTTGTTCTCTCCCTATCCATTTTTTTTAAATTTGCGAAGTTTATTCCCAATGTTTTCAACAAATTGGTGGTGCCAGAAAGGGAGGGGTAGGTTTGGAAGTCTTACCCATACTAGCATGGAAGTAACCACCATGGATGTTGCATCAAAACCAGGAAACAATGGAGTAATTGATAGCCCGACATTACATCGGAACCATGGTCCTTCTTTAGAATGAAATCCAGTTATTTTTTGTCTCAAATTGGACAAGGAAAAATCCTTTGGAGCAAAGGTAAATATCGCAATTTGATTTCCAAGAAGTGAACACCCACTGATGTAATGCTTTTGGTTTTGGCCAGAAACTCTTGAATCTGCATATGATGCCTATTGACTCTAGAGTAGTAAATAACTAAGAGACTTGTGGGTTTTTGACCTCCATGGATGGAACTTGCTCCATTTGGTCAACTATATATGGACCTGTGGGAAATTTTTGTTTATGTTATGTGGGGGACAAAGCTTTCCCTTTAACTGCAATGGTCTTCCCTTGGACAACATCCTTGAAGGATACAAAGGTCCATTTGAAGTCATGACACCATTTTCTCCCCCACGAAGTCTAAGATTCAAGATTAATGTTGAAATTTTTATAATACTATGATATTTTAATGTAGGGGGTCTAGAAGAACCTTCCCTACAAATTGTAGACACTGGAAATTTGTAGTCAAATCCCATCTGCCTTGAATAAACAACTTGAGAGATGAAATAGTTGAAGTTTCTCGAACCCAAAAAACTTTTTTCTTCCCATTGATGTTTTTGATAAATATCTGAAAGGTTATTGTTTTTTCCAACTCATGTAGGGATTGAGTGCATACATCATATGGGTCCAGAGAAATAGGGAAGGCCAAATACAAACAAAGTTGAATCCCAATTAAAGTGACCCATCAATCCACCACTGACGTTAAAGAGGACGCCCTGCTGGTCACTAACAAAAGCGACACCAACTCAAATAGGGTCATTTTTTGAGGGATCTTTTTAAGGGGAACCATCATGGAGGGCATAAGAGTTCGAACCACCCGCAACTTATTTGTAAGACAAACCCAACAAATATTCGAGAGGAAATAGTATGACACATAGGCCAGTGAAAATATCATAGTAAAAAATGCCCTTTAAAAAGATTAGACCTCCATACACCAATAACACAGGCCATTGAAAATAACTGGGAGTGAGAGTGACATAGAAAAGTTACCGAGGAAAAATAACAGGACTAGCCGTAAGCTTTCCCACTTACATCCACAAAGAACCTTTGTTCCATAGATTCTGAGAATGAATATTCCCCTGACTTATTTAGCATCAAGAGGACTTTGGTTGCTACCATGAGAAATCCCTCAAATCCATCGCACCTCTAGTGGAGTTATGGATGGGGAAGGATGGATTCCAAAAACCTTGTGGTGGTGCCATGTGAGGCGGTTACAAACAAAAAACAACCCTATCATCTGATGCACGAACCATAGTTCTCTTCCCTAAGACCTATCAATTTGCAACATACTGGAAATTATTTGGGGCTTTTGTGAATTTCATTTGCTTATGATCTTTATTGTTCTCATATGTAGTATTATGTTATTTTCTTATGCAAACAAGCATGATTATATTATTGAGTATTAAGGCATTTGAAGCATTTTATGTTTTCCGCTTGAACAATTTTATATTTCTTTCTTAAAGGTCTTTATATTAGTAAAAGAGCTCCCACATGCATTGAAGATTCAACATTGAATTATATTATTTAAGAACATTATAATATTTTCTAATCAATATGTGTTTGGTCTCTAGTAAAAGATTTGGTTTGTGGCTCTAACATATTATTATTGGAATAACATTATAAAAAGCCTCTTTTTTGTACAAGAGAAATTACAAATAATAGTAACAGAAACTGTAGAAACAAGTTAACATGGAGTTTTGTTGTATCTACCTATGAAAAGAATGGTTCAATTTTATTTCTTAATTTTAATGACTTTTCTTCCCTTTAACTAAATCTCACTTCTAATTTTCGATATTTTTTTAATAAATAATTTTCTTACATTTATTTCACATCATCAATTTTTTTTAAATTAGCAGATAATATTAGTAGTTAATATTGTTGTTGCAAGATGTTGTATATGCAATTTTAGTTCTTTATTTTTTTTACTTTAATTTAGTTATATTTAAACTAAGTGCCAAGTATTAGGTACTACATAACACTTGTTTTCTTTTGTGTATTACTATTGTTTTGAATTTTAAGAATTTGGTGATTTAAAAGCCTCTGAACTTTTTTAAATCATATCATTTTAATAATTTATAATTTAAACTATAAGGTGCAGATAAGTTTGTTTCTTTGGTGTTTAGCCTACTAGTTCAACTCATATAGGGAAGGGTTTAGGGTGAGAACCACCTATGGAAGTAAAACTATTTCATAGGGAATCCAAGTATAAGCAAGCCTTGCACAATCTTAGTGATATCAAAATGTAGGTGGGAATATCATTTTTCCATCTAACATTGGGGCTAGCCCCACCATAGGCTCAACCTAGTGATAGAGACTTTTCGAATTAAACTAAATATGGGTTTAAAATGAACCTTTTAACAAAATAGTAAAATAGTAAAAACATCCACCACACCATATCAAATTAAAAATATCATCTAACATGAGTTAATCTTTATTGTTTAATTAATAATAATTAAGTGAACCCAAAATTAAAATAATAATAATAAAAATATATTTAAATTAGTATACACGTAATCAACGATATAATATCAAAATATTTAAATTTATATTATATTTTATTAGTCTCTGTCATACCCAGGAATTTAGAAAGTGATTTCAAATCAACATTTTGAATAGTTATAGTTAAATTTTTTAAAATTATTAGATTTTATATAGTTTATTGCATGTTTTGTAAAGTCAAATATTTATGATAATATTGTAAATAAAATAAGCAAGTTTTCTAATTTTTAGAAAACGTAATTATGGATTTTTTGATCAATTGAAACGTATAAAAAGACTAATTACCTATGAGTGAACATGACAAGATAAAAATTAAAAAATTAAAAAACAACAAAATGCCAAGTGGCATTTCAAAAAATAAATGTCATCAATTCCTCACGAGATGAATAATTAGGATAGAGCATGACAAGATCACAAGATGAAAATGAAAATCTAGGGACATAGTACAAAAGAGCTCAAGGAAGGAGACAAAGCTTGATTCAAAGAAAAGGGTTAGCAACTTCAGTGAAGAAGCAAGTTTTGTCTAAGAATCATAGCACTGTGTCTTTCAAGAAGTTAGCGATGTGGCTTTCACTATATGAACATAATTATTTATGCTTTATGTTTTTGTAAAAAAAGGCATCTATTAATGTTATAAGTTTGTATGCTTTGTCGAAATATAACAACATTGGGGGATAGGACCATGAAGAGGTTGATATTGTCAAAGGCACTCACTATTCCAGAGGGCACATCTGTGTGTGATGTTTTGTTTCATATGGCCATGTACAAGGTTAATGCCCCCCTACTCAATGATCACAATGCCTTACTCTCTAGAATCATAACCCACAAGGTCTATAAATTGTCATCATATATTACGCTTTTATGGCTCACTGTTCGGCTTTAACTCTTCATTCCTCTGCAAGATGTGGCAAAGAGGGTTGTAAATGAGGGAATGAAGCCTCACAAGGCACCGAATTCAAAGGTCATGATGTGGGATCTCATCTTTTTCATGGTCAAGTCCTTAGCCATAGAAACCCTCGAGAAGATGATTCAAGGTTGGAGCTTTATTATGATTTTTTTTTATGGGGTTCTATTTAAATATTTTGTCGATTCTTGGAATTTTTTGTTTATGTGGGAACATTTTTTAAGACAAGGAAGTTTAAACACGTGTTGATTGTGGAAAATGGCAAGGTCATTACTTTGCTTGATATTATGAAGATCCTCTATAATGTCATAATGGAGATTGAAAAGGTCGCTGAGAATGGAAATGCTCAGTGTTGTTTTCATCAAAGGCATCGAAAGAAAATTCAAAGATGTTTAGCTTCTATTCATCTCAACATAGGATTTCATGACTTATGTCCCTTATTGACCTTAAAATTTGACTTCCTAACATGCACTTGAAGACACAACTTATGATGCATTTCGTTTCTAGTATGGCAATTACTAATAATATTTTTAGTACTTAAGTATAGCTATTTTATACATTTTATTATATGTAAATAAGTTATTACTTAAAATCTATGTATTTGTTTTGGCCAATTTTTCGTTCATCTCATAGAAAATTTCCTATAAAAAAAAAACATCAATATTTTTAATGGAAAAAACCACAAAAAATGTGCATATGGTTCTGAATTTTAAGATTGTGCTTTACTAGTCACTAGGCGAGATGGCGTTACCCATGTTAGTGAAAGAAAGAAACATCAAAAAAATTCATAAATCCGTTTTCTTCAAACATTTAGCAAATACACTGTCAATAGAGTATAAATTTAACATATTATAGCTAATACATATAAAAACATGGTGATAATAATGACTTACTTAGAAAGTGCCAATATAACTCTATTGTGTGACATAACAATACAAAGACAACCAAAATTGTCACCAAACTGAGTTGATATGGGGCCATTGTTTAGTGATTTATGGAAGCAAAATTAGTAGTATTAGAAAGATGATTTCACTCAATGGATTTATTTAGCTCTGAAGTTGTTTTGTTAGTCATAGACACTAGAATGGCATGCATGGAAATGGATCCAATAACTTATTATCAAATTTTAATAAACAAAAATAATGCATGGAAGCAAATGTAACATCAACAATAGCTTGACTCTACCTTGCTTTAACAACAACCATTCTTTCTCTAATCAGATTTTCATCTTCTCAATTATAGGCCATCATCTCACAACTTCATGAACATTATCGACTTTCTTAGTATCTTGATAGTGTGAAAATATGTTTATGCACAAACATATTGGAGACAATAAACACTAAATATACTAGATAAATCAACTATGTAATTCTTTTAAATTTGTTGCAATGTAATATAGCCATCTTGTATATGTATTTTTACAAATTGTTCTCATGTTTGTAATTTAAGAATCTTAGTGGGTGAAAAGTGACATTATTCACTGTATGACACATCATCCGACACAGAACATAAAGAATTTTGAAACTCCAATTGAAACTTTTAAGGATTTACAGTAACACGAGTGACATGCATCAAGGATGCATGTCATGTTTCTAGGCTTGTTGCTTGAATAAGAAGGCCATCTTTTGATGAGACCTATGGGATTTAGTGGTGCATCCTAGAAGGATTTACACACTCGGGTGCATGGGCTTACTTTGCTTCCCTTATATTGACCAACTATCACTAAGCTTGTTGGTCTCATTGTTGAGGTAGATGTGTCCAAGCTTAATATTGCAATGCGAGAACCATTTTTACGGGAATAGGAATGGAGTTTTGTTTGCCCCTTCAATAATATCACTAATAAAAAATGCATTAACATGGAACTATTTGAAACTTAATTGATGAGAATTAATAATTAAACAATAATTATTAGCAAATTGTTAAAAAATCATTAAAATCATAATTTATCTCATTTATCAATTAATTAATTAATTGATTGCACTTACCTTATATGACTCTTTACTCACTATACAATTACAAATAATTAAAATATTTAAACTAACGTTTTATTAAATATTGCAATCTACTAACCAAACAAAGTCCACAATACATATTAAACCATGGAATAAATTGACCTAATATATTAGTAATACATTTGAATAAATAGGCTAGAACAAGGCTATGAATAGTGAATACATGTCTAAGTTTGAAAATGAAGTAAGATTAGTAATCTTGTGAAAAAAAAAATTACAAAGTAAGAAGTAAAATGCTTAATCAAGGTATTACGCAGTGCCAAAAAAGAAATATATTAAGATACAAATTCACGGTATTATTACCATTTAAAGAATGTTCAATTATTTCTTGTGTCTATTATCTCCAACATATCAAAAGGAAAACATATGTTCTTCAAATAAGCAAGTTTACATCAATAGAACTTACGTATAGTTGCATGCGTCATGCTTAGCCTTTGGATTTCTAATCCTTTCATTTTATTTTGGTCTCAAAATGTGGCTTGAAGTCTTTCCATCCACAAGTATCACAAACTCTCTATTAGAACTTATTAGGAGAATGCTTCGAGCAACAACAATCACCTCACAAACATAAAATTCTTTGGAGTGGAGAATTGTGGCATATGCTTCACGCTTAAGGTTTCTTGAATATTTTCTAGCTATGTATGCAGAAACAAAAAAGAGAATTTTAATTCCTTCCATGGAGTTTAATCCTCCTAATTTTTGTATGGTTTTTATTTGTAATTATCAACAACTACAATTATCGATCAACTAGGAGTACACTTGGATTTAATGGCATAAACTAACTAGACATTGTTTCTACAGATCACATAATTTCTTTCGAGATGTTGTTTTTGTTTTTTATGACTGAGCAATCTCCCAAGAGATTACAAGAAGGAAATGACCATTCAAGTGTGTTTCTTTTTGTTTTCTAAGGCTATTCTCTCCATATTTTGAATAAATGTGATCATGCCTTGTTTTTTTTTTATGCTATATACCTTATTTTTTTCGTACGAAAATAAACTTATAATCTCATTCATATAGAAAATAAAATACATTTTGTATATGCATACATATGGTGTGCATTCGTTATGGATCTGCCTAGATCCTTTGATCCAGATATACGAAGGAAAAAAATGAAATACAAATATGAACCGAAACATAGAGATATAGCAAAAATAGAACTTCAATTCATTAATAAGAAAGCACTAAAAATTGTTTACATGCATAGTGGAAATAAACTAGCTCGGGCGATGGTAGCTTATCTCTGAGAAGAGATGTGGCAGCTACATGCCTATGAACTATGTTACAATGAGTATCAAGGGAATTTATTATTATTGAAAAACAAAGGGAAACCCTAAACAACCAAAACCCTAACCCTGGAACACCAAGAGTTTGTGGGCCACGTTGCGGTTAGTTGGATAGCCAACTTCCCGAGGTCATAACTTGGTCATATGATCTTTGTTTGGTGCATATGATACCTTGTTAGAAAGGCCTCTTCAAGTACTACTAAAATTGTAATAGGTCATTGCCTATGCAAATTGACTTGCCATAAACCTCAAAAAAAAACGTCATTTAGGGGGCCAAAACAACTCTGGATGTTCATAACCCGAAAAACTGCTAAAAATTGTAAATTGTGCTCTAATCAAGGAAACTGATGAAACTAGTCGGAGGTCCAGGTTGGATAGGCGAGTTCCCGCCAATATCCACCTGGATCAGTCCTCCCGCCTCAGGAAGCAATGGTCACTATTAGGTGCAGAGCCTCCATGAGGTGAGGAATTATTTGTTGAACCTCGTCCTTGGTGAGCCACTTGCCCCGGTGAAGGAGTTGGCCTGCTTTGACAACTTGATATAACTGGATCCTCTGCTAGTGAGTGTTCTTGATTTTTTTGTCCATGATCCTATTAGTCGAGGTCAGTTCGATATAACTTGGGTTGAGCTTTGTTGGGATCAATTGCTCAACAATGTCTGATGTGTCCAACAATGGGGGAAAGTATGACCACAATCATTGCACATTGAATATTGGGTGCATGCCAAGGAACGGCGGAATGATGAGCTCAAAATCATTGTCTCCTATGGCCTTAATGATGGTGTAGGACCCATATCAAAGCAAGAAAATATTACAGTGAGCCCAAGCGAGTCACTCCTTCTGCAAATATAACCAAACTTTGTCACCCACCTAGAACTTGTGTGGCACCAGATATTGATCATAACGTTGTTTATACATAGCATTTGTTCTATCCAATATGTTATGGACCTATTGATGGATGTGTTGAATGCATTCAATGAAGTTGGTATCTCTACAATCTTCGGACTGGACATGAGCTGAATCTGCCTGAGTAGCTGCTAGTGGTATGGTAACATCAATGGGACATAGTGGATGGAATCCAAACCCCACCTGAAAGGGGATGTGGTTATTTAAGTTGTGGAGAGATCTGTTGTAGTTGTGTTGGAAATAGGGGAGGATTTCAGCCCATGTGTGTGGATGCATCGAGTTGTACATGTGTAGGATGTGCACGATCACCCTGTTAAGACCTTTGTTTGGCCATCATTTTGGGAGTGGAAGGTCGTGGACTTAGTGAGCTTGGTATCCAACAACGACCAGAATCTTGACCAGAATGTAATTAGGAAACTGTTGTCTTGATCTGAGATAGTAAACCGTGGGATCCCAAAGTGTACACATACTCGTTCAAAGAATATTTTGGCAGTGCCTTCTACTATGATACTCTTTTTGCAAGCCGCCATAATGGCCATCCTAGAGAATTTTTCAATGACCACGAAAACACAATCATTTCCATGCTTCATAGAAGGAAGGCCTAACATGTAATCCATGGATATGGATTCTTGGGGTTGTCTAGGAGTAGGCAAAGGAGTATAAAATCCTTGCTACTTGATTGTAGGGTTAGGAATGGTGCAACCAGTGTAGGATCTAATGTACTTCTCAACATCCTGTCAAAGTTTCAGCTAATAAAAATACTTTTGCAACTGCCACTATTTTTTCTACAACAAAATGTCCAGCGACCCGACTATCGTGTGCCTCCCAAATCATCTTGGAACGCTCGTTTGAAGGAACATAGAGGTGTCCCAGGTGGAATAATAGTCTATCATGGAGGTGAAAGTCTAGAACTTGCTTGCCTTTCAAGAGCATCTAGTATGTAGTGCAAAATTATGGATCACTCTTGTAAAGATGCAGCCATCCAGAAGTCTCGTGTCCACAAGTGTCGAGCACAGAGGTAAGCACCATAATCAGCAGTCGACTGAGGCAATTTGCAACATTATTGGTGCTTCTATTCTTGTACTTAATGTTCAAATGGAATTGTTGCGCATATGTGGACCACTTCTGATGGCGATCATTCTGCAACTTTCCTTGTGTTTGTATGAACTACAGGGGTTGGTGGTCTATGTGGATGATCATTTCCTTCCCCATAATGTAATGATTTTGTTGTTGGAAAGCCTGCACAATGGAATACATCTCTTTGTCATAGGTGGGATACTTTCAGACTGTATCTGAAAGTGTCTCATTGTGATATGCCATCGAATGCCCGTGCTGAGTAAAAACTACAGCCTGAAAGTGTCTCATTGTGATATGCCATCGAATGCCCGTGCTGAGTAAAAACTACACCAATAGCATGGTCGGAGGCATCTGTCTCAATTTCAAATGGTTGTTGCACGTCTAGTAATGTGAGCACTGGTGCAGATCAGAGGTGATGCTTCAACTCAGTAAATGCCTTCTATTGGGGTTCAAGCCAAAATAACTTTGCTTTCATTTCGCCCTTGGTGACTTGACTCAAAGGCCAAGTTATATGCCAGAATCCCAACATGAACCTGCAATAGAAATTGGCAAGACCCAGAAAGTTGCAGAGCTCTATTAGAGTGGTTGTGGTTGGCTAATCCCAAATAACTTGTATCTTGGTTGGGTCCACATTCACACCCTATTCATCAATGATGCACCATAAATATTGAACCTGGGTCATACCAAAAGTGCACTTCTACAAATTAGCACACAACTTTTGTTATCGTGGGGTTTGGAGGACCTGTCAAATATGGTGTAGGTGCTCTTCCCAACTTTGGATGAAGATCAGGATGTCATCCAAAATACACTACAATGAATGAGTTGGTGAAGGGATGCAAGATTTCATCCATCAACCTCATGAAGGTTGCGGGGGAATTCATTAACCCAAAAGGCATGACTAGTCATTCGAAAAGGCCCTCCTTGGATTTGAAGACACTCTTCCACACATCGGAGGGTTTGATTGGTACCTAGTGATAATTGAACTTAAAGTTAATCTTGTTGAAATATTTTTCCTCCTTAAGCTGGTCCAAAAGGTCATGAATCTATGGGATTGGATTCCTATTCCGGATAGTGATATTTTTCAGCGCCCCATAGTTAATACAGAGCCTTCAGGTTTCGTCCTTCTTTTATACCAAGACAATCGGGCTCCCACAGGGTGATGAACATGGCCTAATGTGCCCTTTCTAAAACAACTCTTGAATCTTCCTAGTGATTTCATCATTCTCCATAAAGAGTGTCATTATATCGGTCCATTGGGTAGCAGTGCACCCTGGGTCAAACCGATGGAGTGCTTGACCTGATAGTGTAGGGATACCCATGTGGGGTGAGGTGAATATGTCCTTGTACTCCAATTCCTTTTCCATATGTTGTTGTCATGCAGAGGAGCCCTATCTAGAGGATGTGGATGTGGCCATAATTTTCCTCTTTCTCTGAGGGCAAATCATAAGGAAGAAAAAATTCCTAGTCTCATAAATTATCTTACTACATTGTTTAGCATAGATCAAAGAAAAGGCAATAGGCGACGCTACCTCTAGTATCTATACAATTTCTAACCCAAATTAATATAACAGAACAAGGCCTGGATTCATATACAACATGATGCTTCCATAAATATGGCTGACCTCATCAAACATCACATACTTCCAGAGGAGCAACATCACACAATACATCATTTGCAAAGGGCTTAATGTTATAAGGCATGAGGCACTACTCACTAACATGAAGATCTATCCCTTGGTGGTGCCACCTGATGGTGTACGGTTGTGGGCATGGGATTGTTGGCAGCTTCAATCTCTTAATGACCTCGGCTGAGATCAAGTTCTTCTAGCTCCTACCATCAATGATGAACTGCATCGGCAAACCCCTTACCCACATCTGTGAGTGGAAGAGGTGCTCCCCCTCATCCGGATCCTCAAGTTATGCCTTTTGGAGCTTGGTGGTGGCTACCGTCGCAATGGGTTCTACGTTAATGATCTACTTTCACTTTTCGGTTCTCTTCTCGTGCTCAAACTTAGAATCATAGCATGCATTCGTCTTTGAGTATTTTAGCTTGCCACCAGCGCCTGCTTTGTGCGACATTCATTCGAGTTGTGAGTGGGAGTTTTATGGAACTCACACCACTTGTTGATATCCTTCTTCACCTTCCCCTTATTCTTGGCTTGTGGCTTCAAGGATTTTTCCTGGGGGGTCATGACCTAGCTCTGCCCTTTTCTCTGTGGCTTGAGGGCACCTTTGCTTTACTTTGGGTCCACCAATCCAAAGTCTCATTTCTTCTGCTTGAATTTTTGTTCAATCTTGGCAGCATATCAATATGTTGCACCAAGCGAGGAGATGTCCAGGAACTCCATTTCCTCTTGAATGTATTTTTGCAAACAACCGTAGTACTTGAGCACCAGATGTTTTTCATAATATTTGATACCCAACTTTGTGCATAGGTTATGGAAAATATTCATCATCTCATGCACATCTTGATCCCTTTGTTGCCACAACATAATCCATTGTATGTACTTATCGTCATATCTCCCCACAGGGTAATATTGTTCCTTGACAGTGTCTCAAAAAGAGTTCCAAGGGGGGGAAAAATAAATAGAGAGGGTTCATTGGCCCTTTTCTCACACTAAGTTTCCCACCATTCCTTGACATGGGGAGCATTCTTAAGCAGTGCAAAAGTAATCTTCTCCCTATCGAAGAATGTGATATTCACACAACAATATTGCTAAGGGGAAATATCTAGTTTTCCAATTTTGTCATATTTTTATTTTCACTTAGGAAAAGTGGATTGTGGGATGTCGCTTGAAGTTTTTGAGCTAAGACAAGGACGCAACATAGGAGAAACAGAAAAATTGAATGGTTGATGGATGGTGGGGGGCACACCAAAGAGAGAATATGCTCCCCTCTTGGAAATACGCACTCTTGGAGGGAAATGATAAAGGAAATTGATGGTTCGATACCACATGAGAAAATTGGAGACACAATGACAAAATAGGAGGAGACACTCATTTTGGGCATCTTTGATCATTTGAACATTCACTTTCACTAACACACTTGAGTTGGAAGACAATTATGCATGTGTTGTTGAGCACAAGATATTTTCATAAGAGAATCTCACCGTTGCTTCAGAGGACCTCAAGTTCCAGCCCTAGGAGGGAGTCTTCGTCACCTTCAGTCTAATCTGGGAGCCTTTTTCAGCGCATTGTGGAGTTGGTCCAACAAATATTGTGTGGCCCTGCACAATACCTATTTGTGCCACACACGGGACATTGAGAGGAAGAGGAGTTTGGGGTGAGATTTGTGGAGGCATTCCAAAAGGGGATTTTTTTAATATCTTAGCCATTTTAGGATCCTTCAGTAGTGAGATTTACAAGTGGGTCGAAATACCCGGCAGCAAGGGATCTAGGAGAAATTGGACCGAAATTCCAGGTCATCGTTTGGCCGACCCCTTTATGGATTTTGGTGGGTTATTGGAGGAGAGGCTAGGGTTAATTTCCTATCATTTTCTGAGCACCGAAAGGGGGTCAAATTATCCATTATTCACAACCAACATTTCAATTTTTGGGTGTTCAGCACAAAGCCATAAAGGGAACAACTACGCACCAGTTGGGGCACTTGCTTTCATCACTTGGGTTATGCTATTTTACTTTTAGCTATGCTAGATTGCCTTGGGCAAGACCAAGTGCACACTTTCCAAACATCTATTGTAACCCCATACTTTGATAATAAAATGGCTCAGAGCAACGCAGATTTTGGTTGATTTCATAGTGTCTGTTTTATGTGTCATTTTTGTGGGTGTTTTTACTATGCATTCTTTGTTTATCATTGTAAAATTTCCCTAGCGATATTACAGTGGTATCAGAGCTCATATTCTTGGCTCAATCTGTGTGAGTAGCTTAGCCTATGACACCATAGGATAAGCAGAATGTCACTTACAGGAGGCACATGTATAGAAGCAAGCAAAGGCAGCTATAAATCACTCCTAATCCATTAGTTGTTGAATCAGAGGTTGATAGGCTAGACATGGAGCATAATGGGGGAGAAAGGATGAGTAAAGAAGATGAGTTTTCCCAACATGTTCTTAAGGCCATCAACGATATATCTAAGGGCATTAATGAGTTGTAGCAACAAAATTACAACAACAATAAAAGGGATTTAGGAAGAAATCCATTTGGCCGAAGGCTTAGGCACTTCGCACCATTAGACAACAAATCCACCTAATGCACCACTTATTTCCATCACACCACCCAAATCTACCATGCCCACATTTCTAACATATAGTGTTGGAGGGAAGCAAGCGCAGGAGGAGATGCCCATGGGGAACTATTATGTGGAATATCAGTCCTATGGGCCCGATTTCAGAGATCCCATCACCTTTAGGGACTTCTTCTAACTCAATGGAAACAATAGGAGAAAGGGGTAGAGTGGAGGTGGCTACATAGATGGCACTGACCTTTAGCGCACGATGGGGAGATTATTCCTCCCAACTTTTGATGGCTCGGCCTAGAGCTCGGTCGGGGTGTGGGTTGAGAAGTTAGATGTATATTTTCTACTCAACCAGATGAAAGAGGTGGAGGAAATTAAAATTGCCACGCTGCACTTGGAGAGGTAAGCCCATGATTGGTGGTTCCATGGATTAACCACCATGGGACATACAGGGGTCACAGATTATGAGGATTTCACCCGAAGGGTATTGGAGCCTTTTGAGAGGAGAGATACGGAGAAGAACTTTGGAGAGTTGACACAGATCAAGCATATTGGGAGTGTTGAGGCCTATATCTCTGAGTTCCTAAGATTGTTAGTGATTGTGCCCAATTTATTAGAGGCCATGAGGGTTTTCATGTTCTTGGAGGGGCTAGTAGAGCCATTGAGAGGTTTGGTGAGGTCCAATAAGCCCACCACTTTTCAGGACACAGTTGGTAGAGCCTGAGACTTACAAGATGCTTTACCCAGGACGAAACCACAGGTACTGCCTAGACAGGTGTTCTAGTAGAGGGGGAGAGACACTAGGGCTTCATCACCGAGAGCCAACTAGGGGCATGGAAAGTTGGATGAGAAAACTCGGAAAGACCTACGGAGGAGGAAGTTATGCTTCACCTGGCAGGAACCTTAGGCACTAGGTCGTAGTTGCACAACAGGCAAGGCCCATTACATTGAGATCTTCTTCGACAGTGACCATGCGGATGGTGTAGAGTTACAAATGGGTGGAGATGATTGTGGCACATGCGGCAAGGGGACCACCACCACCTCCACCTCTAGGTGGAGCTCCTTTCACACCATTAAGAGGAGTCCTTGTGTCCATATGTGTGGTACCCAAATTTTTAATTTTTAGGATCATAGGCACCGTGCACGAACAATGGGTCTCAGTTTTGGTGGACAGTGGGGCCACCCACAATTTCATCGATGCACAGATGGTCCAGAGGAGGGGTATCACGACCAAGGAGTTCGAGGAATTCTCAGTCCATGTGCCAGGGGATAGGACCATGCAGAGTGCACGAGATGTTCCCACTTTGACAGTGACCATGGGGAACTATTCAGTGAAGAACCATTTATTTTTGGTGGATGTACTAGACACCAATGTGGTGATGGGTGTCCAGTGGATTTATTATCTTGGATGGGTCATTACTGATTGGAGGATGTTAGAGATGGAGTTTACAGGTTACCCTCCACAGACGGTCTCAACACACAAGATGTAGGCTGAACTAAGGCATGGTGACATTGAGTGGGTGGTGGAGTTCAGGATTTTTGAGGCTAGGGGTCAACCCAAGCCACCACACCTAGGCATACAGGCCACCCTAGACAGAAACTGGATAGTGTTTCAGGACATACCGTCGGGGAAGCCACATGACCGGGGGTTTGAGCACATGATTGAGCTAGATTTGGGGGTACACACCATTATTACCACTCCATATAGACATCCCAAAGCCTACAGAGATGAGATTGAGAGAGCCATTCATGAGTTGTTGGCACTTGGGAATATTAGGCCTAGTTCTAGCCCCTTTGCTTCATCAATTGTCCTAGTGAATAAGAAGGATGGGATGTTGCGCATGTGCATAGATTATAGGGCATTCAACAAAATGATCTCGAAGAACCGCTACCCCATTCCACACATAGATGAGCTGATGGATGAGATGAGAGGAGACAAGTAACTTTCCAAGATAGACTTGTGTTCGAGGTACCACCAGATCAAAGTGAGGGATCAGGACATCCCCAAGATGGCTTTCAGGTGTCACTATGGGCACTTAGAGTTTTCGGTTATGCCTTTCGGCCTAAACAACGCACCTACCACCTTCAAGTCCTACATGAACCATGTGTTTTATGGGCAGCGGTAGAGATTCATATTGGTATTTTTCGATGACATTCTGATCTATAGTCAAACCTGACAGGAGCATTTGCAATACTTGGAGGTGGTGTTACGCATTCTAGAGGAGCAACAATTTTACGCCAAGGTGTCCAAGTGTGAGTTTAAATTGATAGAGATGTTGTATTCGAGGCATATTATTGGGGAGGATGGTGTGAGAGTGCATGAGGAGAAGATTAGGGCCATCCCAGATTGACCAATACCCTGGAATGTGATAGAGTTGAGGGGTTTCATGGGTATATTCACCTACTACATGAATTTTGTGAAGGGCTTCTCCTAGTTGGAAGCCCCCCTCACTGATTTGACCAATAAGGGGGGATTTGAGTGGACCGATGGAGCAAAGGAGGCCTTTTAGTTCCTTAAATAGGTGATGAGTAGTTTCCCAGTGTTGGCACTTCCAAATTTCATGCAACCCTTTGTGCTTGAGTGTGATGCATCAAGGGAGGGCATAGGAGCGGTCCTGATGCAGGGAGGCACCCGATATCATTTAAGAGTGATAAGCTACTTCCCCACAAGTGGCTATACTCCATATAAAACAAAGAGATGCTAGACATCATGCAAGCGTTGGCCAAGTTCAGATAGTAGTTGGTGGGAAACATTTTCCAGGTGAAAACATATCACAATAGCTTAAGATTATTTTTGGAGCAGAAACAACTGCAAAAGAGGCAACAAAAGTGGGTGAGAAAGCTTCAAGTGCATGACTTTGACATTGAGTATGTCAAAGGTCAACACAACATGGTGTCTCATGCATTGTCTAGGAGGCTAGCCACTAATTCGTTGATGAGTATTGCATCTAATTAGAAGGCGCAATTGCTAGTGGAGTATTCTAAGGATTGATTTGCAAGTGAGTTCCTAGATGGCGCAGTTATAGATGACCAATACAGGGCGATGACTGAAGTGATCTACTATAAGGACTAGATTTATTTAGTGCCTAACTCCCAATTAAGGGTGAATATTATGTAGGATTCCCACGATTCACAGTTAGTAGGGCATTAGGGGTTCACCAAAACATATAGGGCTATCAAGGATAGTTTTTCATGGAAGAGCCTTGAGGGTCATGTCCTAAGGCATGTTTGGGAGTGTGATATGTGTCAAAGGAATAAGGGTGAGAAGACACACCCTCCCATATTGTTACAACCTCTTATGATCCTTGAGGGGAAATGAGAGATTTTTTCGATGGACTTTATCATCGGGTTGCCTACAATCCAAGGCAAGGACTGCATCCATGTTGTGGTATACAAATTAACCAAATTCTCCCACTTCTTCGCTATTCATACCTAGTATTTGGCCTTGTAGATGGATGAACTATTTTTTAGGGAGGTGTTTCGACTTTATGGTCTTCTGAAGACTATTGTTAGTGATCAATACAACAGGTTCATGGGCGGGTTTTGGCAGGAGTTATTTTGGTTGGTGGGTACTAAGCTCACCCCGAGCACCAGCTATCACCACCAAACCGATGGGCAGATGAAGATTGTAAACAAGTGGATGGAGGACTATGTTTATGGATACAGTGGTTGCATTTAGGTGAGTACTACTACAACACAATGTACCACATGTCCATAGGTATGTCCCCATTATGAGCTTTGTATAGTTATGATGCATTGAATTTCGCTGATATGATGTTTGGAAACAATTGGGCCCCAAGGGCCAAGGATTGGATACCATAGAGCCAAACTATCCTATGGTCTCTCAAGGAAAACATACAAACTATGCAAAACCAACAGAAGCTCTATGCTAACAGGGGCCAAATAGAGAGGTAGTTTGAGGTTGGGGATCTGTTTTTCCTAAGGCTTTAGCTGTATAAATAGTCCATGCTCAAATAGAAGGGGGATGAAATTTTCAAGCCCCGCTTTTATGGGTCGTACAGAGTCACCATGAGGGCTGGAGAGGTAGCGTATGAGTTGGAGCTACCCCGAAGGAGTCAAGTTCATAACATTTTCATGTGTCTTTCCTAAAAAAGGCAGTGGGGCAACAAGTGACAACATCTACAGAGTTACAGCCCATGGATGATGGGGGCCATCTAGTTTTGGAGCCTAAGGTTATTTTGGACACCTGTGAGAGACAATTGTGGAATAGGGTCAACAAAGAATTCTTGATCATAGGCTGGAATCTGCCTGATGAGGATGCCACTTGGGAGGGAGAGCAGTTACTCCAACATCCATCCTTATAGTTGCTTGAGGACAAGCAACATTTTGGCAAGGAGGACTGTCATATTCCGACTTAGAAATATTGCTAAGGGGAAATATTTATTTTTCCAATTTTGTCATATTTTTCACTTTCACTTAGGAAAAGTGGGTTTTGGTACCCCACTTGAAGTTTTGGAGCTAAGACAAGGGCCCAACATAGGAGAAAGGGAAAAATTGAATGGTTAGTGGATGGTGTCAACCACACCAAAGAGGGAATACACTCCCTTCTTGGAAATACACACTCTTTGAGGAAAAGGATGGAGGAAATTTATGGTTGGGTCCCACATGTGAAAATTGGAGGTACAACGACAAAATAGGATGAGGCACTCATTTTGGGCATCTTTGATCATTTGAACATTCACTTTCACTAGCACACTTGAGGTGGAAGCCAATTCTGCATGTGTTGTTGAGCACAAGAGATTTTCAGGAGAGAATCTCACCCTTGGTTCAGTGGACCTTAAGTATCGGCCCTAGGAGGGAGTCTTCATCACCTTCAGTCTGATTTGAGAGCCTTTTTCAACGTGTTGTGGCGTTGGTCCAACAAAGACTATGTGGCCCTACACAATACCTATTCATGCCACACATGGGACAATAGGAGGAAGAGGAGTTTGGGGCTAAGACTTGTGGAGGATTTATGGAAGGGTATTTTCTGAATATCTCAACCATTTTTTGAGCCTTCAGTAGTGAAATTTATAGGTGGGTCAAAATACCCAACAGCAAGGGAGTTAGGAGAAAATGAGCCGAAATTCTGGGGTCAGCATTTAGCCAAGTCCTTTTGGGATTTGGCAGGTTATTGCAGAAGAGGTCAGGATTAATTTCCTGAATTTTTTTGAGCACTGGAAGGGGGTCAAATCAGCAATTCTTCACAGCTAGCAGTTCAGTTTCAGGGTGTTCAACGTAGAGCCATATAAGGAACAACTACGCACTAGTTGGGGCACTTGCTTTCATCACTTGGGTTATGCTAGCTTGCCTTGGGAAATACCAGGTGTACAATTTCCAAACATCTATGGTAACCCCATACTTTGATAATAAAATGGCTCAGAGAAACACAATTTTTGGTTGATATCATGGTGTCTTATTTATGTGTGATTTGTGTGGGTGTTTTTACTATGCATGCTTTATTTATCACTGTAAAATTTCCCTAGGGATATTACAGAGAAACTATGGACTGAAAAGTAACCTTTCAACAGATTCATCCATTTATCTACAACATTTGCATTTATTTAACCTTCGAATACAAGGGTATCAAATTTTACTTGTACCTTTAAGGGGGTGGTGCCCTCAAAGTGATTACTGGATGATGATGTGTTGTTGGTGGGAATTTATCGAAGGCTATGTGCAAAGTTTTCCATCATTGCATTCTTTTTTCACTCAAGGGATTCTTCGAGCAATATTTTAAAAGGATCTCCTAATCCCTTGTCTTTCTTTTCTTCCGCCTTGGGAGGTCGTCGAGGTTGACGAGGTCGGTCTTGTAAAGGTTCAACCAGTTCGAGCCCTAAGTCCTTATACACCAACCTCGATGGGGACATGCACAGAAAAACAGAGAAAGAGTGGATAGCTCTGATACCACTAATCTATATTTACGAAGGAATGAAATGAAATAAAGATATGAACCAAAAATAAGAGACATAGCGAAAACAGAACTTCAATTCATTAATAACAAAGTATTGAATTTTTTTTAAATGTAGAATGGAAATAAACTAGCTCGAGTGATGGTATCTTATCTTTGAGAAGAGATGTGGCAACTACATGCCTCTGAATTGTGTTACAATGAGGCTAAAGGGTCTTTTTATTATTGAACAACAAAGGGAAACCCTAAACAACCAAAACCATAACCCTAGGAGATGGAACACCAAGATTTTATGGGCTCCGTTGGGGTTAGTTGGACAACCAACTTCCTGAGGTTGTAACTTGGTTATATGATTTAAATTTGGCATGTATAATACCTTGTTAGAAAGGTCTCTCGGAGTACTACAACATTTGTGGAAATCCCTTGCCTTTGGCTATGGGCTTACTACAGACCAAAAAAAACTTCGTTTAGGGGGTCAAAACAGCTCTGAAATTTCAGGACCTGAAAAATTGGTAATAATAGTAAATTGTGCTCTAATAAAAGAAACTGATGAAACCAGCTGGAGTTCTAGGTGGAATAGGTAGTAGGCCACCAATATCCACCTATATTTTCCTTGAGTAGGCAAAAAAAAGAAAAAGAAAAATCGATTATATACTTACATTTTGAAACAAAAAGAAGAAGAAAAGAAGAAATAATATAAGTACAATGGGGAAGATCAAGTAATGTGGAAACCACTTATCTACCCCTTATGTCCTTCCCTTTTTTCTGGACCTATTGCCAAACCCCAGAATTTTGGCCCATAGGAACAAGAGCCGATATACCCGCATTTGTTTCTCAAGGGTGTTTTTTATCTGAATCTAAGCTTTCTAATACATGGGCATGCTTGATACCCATTTTTTCATCCTCCTTTTGGTTCATAACTGGCTAATTTTGTATTACCTGGAGTGCTATTATATCAGGCCCACATTGTTTGGGAGAAAAAGTGACATTTTTTATGCCTCCCACAATTTTGGTCAATGACATATTAAAGCTGCATACTACAAGAATTGTCATCTCAAATAATTAATGTTGCATACTACAAGATTAGAGCAATTAAGTCATAAGGATCAGATATACATGTCAATTAACTTGAAGGCTTGAAGATAAGATTCAACAAGGATTTTATCCAGAGGAAGCATCAATGTATCTACCTCAACAATAGCCAACATGATCAATGTGAATACTTCATCTTCACAATCAAGTAAGTATCTTCTCATTCTACAATCAAGTTTGGTTCTATGACTTCATAATTGCAAGCAGATATATAGGTTGGATGTGTCATCAAAGGTCCTTGCATGGAATAAGGAGGATTTTCATAATCCTCATGGAATAAGAGAAGTCAACGAACTAGTCTCATTTGAATTCATAAGAGGGAACTCTTAAGGTCCTCTCATTCCTATGTAGCAAGAAAGGAGATATATGAAATGCCAGAAATGTAGTAAAGAAGGTCATATCTTAGACCCTATTGAAGGGATCAAAGAATGAGGAAATATTTGCATGAGATCTCAATTAGGAGATCTAGAAGAGATGATAAGAATGTAATCACCACTAACTGATAAGTAAGAAAGGAAAGGGAAGTTTGGTCCTCAAACAAGATAGAATAGTATAGTTAAGATTTAGTGCTATTGGGAGATTATGGAAAGAAGCTCATATTTCTGAAAGGACGGAGGAAGTTGAAGAAAAGGGCCAAGGAAAGAGGGAGTAACATGCCTCTACTATGAGTGAGATGGTGTCCCTCACAAAAGGTTCCTAGCATAAGTCCTTGTAGATATGACCATGATAATAAGATGCATCATGACATCATGGATGCATTAAAACAAGAGTTCATGATATCACCATGGGAATCATGAAGGGCATAATCCTTGGTAGTCTAACATGAAGGATGTAACTTGTGGGAACCTCGTTGGACATTAAAGGAAAGGAAGAAGTCATCCAAGACAAAGGAAACATTTTCCAGATAGGGAGATGCAAGATCCTTAAGATTCTCTTATGGAAACCTCAACGGAGGATTCACCAATCTAGAGAGGTAGAAAGCGTTTCATCAGGAAATCTAACTTATGGAATTCATGAGATGATGACATGAGAAATGAAGCAGTTCAAGGGATTGAAGAGCTTTTCAATCAAGAAAGTTGTTGGAAGAAGCCTAGATGACCTAAAGGTAAAATGAGGTATGTATGCCTATGTTTAATATTGTAATGTCATATGGTTGCAGGTAACATGGATCAAGCATGATCAAGAAAAAAAGGATATCCTCCTCTTAAAGGATGAAGGAAGGCTTAATTCACACTAGATGAAATCAACATAATATGTCCTCATATGAAGTATGAGGTGGTTGACTACAATTAAGAAACTTTTATTGAAAGCTCCTGGGAATAGAAGGTGTGAGGATGGAAGAGATCGTGAAATATGCAACCATGATGAAGGAATCAACATCCAAAGGATCAGGAAGATTTGACTAGGAAATCTCCCAGAAAGATATGAAGACTCTAATGGAAGACTAAAAAGATGAAGGCCCTTGATAATAGATATGTTTGGGAGATGTGTCAACATGTATGCATGGTGTTGATACCTACAAGAATATGTCACTGGAAAATCCCATCACCAAAAAGGTAATATGTGATTTTTTTGTATTTCTAACCCCTTGGAGAAACTTTGGGTATGTGTGCAGGGCCAAGGTAAGGAGATTTGTGAAGGATGTCACAACTATGTACCTTGTAATCTAGAGTAATCACCGTTGAAGGAAAAGTGAAGATAAATGGCCCTATGAAGGAAGCCCCAGATGTAAAGCCAAGGAGGATACTTTCCGGGAAAGAAGGAATGACGTGATGGAGACAGTGATGGATGGTTGAATCCTACACGTGAACAAATTGATGACATCAAGGTCTTGGATCATCATCCAACTAGAAGACCCTATAAAGTATTGATGATAGAGTCCCTATTTAAGAGGGAGCTCTCGAAGGTTCCTATGAGTAAAGGAACATGAGTAAGTTTCTGAGTAAAGAGAAACTTGGAACTCATCTCTGGTTAAAAGGCAGAGTTACACACGACATTCTTGTCTTCAGTTTGGAAGAAAGAATGGAGGTTTGTGTAATCATATGGAATCTGACACTCTTTGAGGATGTGGTAGGGCATCCAAGACAAGAATGGGCAAGAGGACCGATATTCTTGAAGGCTGGGAACCCAAGATGAGAATTTTCCTAGTAGGGCATACTCGGAGAACATCTAGGTGGGTATGACCCTAAGAGAGACAATGATGATGTGTGTCTATCATTCATTGGTCTCACCAACATTGTGTTCTTTGATCTAAGTGAGAGATAGAGATGTTAGTCAAGGCCTTGCTAAATGAAAACAATGTTGGTTGAAATGGTGCTATAATATATGGATTGCAAATATGATTATTCTTATGAGAAATTCTTCAGATTGAGAATGACCAAGTACCATTATGAATACCTCCCTAGTTAAGAGGGAGTGTTGAAGAAAAGTGTAACTAGGTTCGGCCTTCATAATGACTTCTAATTATGACTGATGTAAATGATGTAATAAAAGAGAATAAATTTATTTTGTATATCTTGCTACATGGGTTTCATTAGCAAGAAGTGTCATAGGTCAAAAGACTTCTTCCTGATGTCCTTAGGATTTATTAATATCTCAAAGAGTCAAGTCATGTATGAAGGAGCTCTTCATGACCCTATGTAAAATGTATTTAAGCCTAAAGCAACCCTCTAAGACCAAGCTCAAGCCTCCATTGGCAAGCACAAAGAAGTCTACAAGAAAAATGATAAAGAGATCATCATGTCGGCCTCAAAAGTTGAATTAAATGAATAAATGAATGTCATGTTAGCTTATATAAAAGACATGTCGATTCACTTGTAAAATCCGGCTCAAATATTGAGACAAACCACTATAAATACCCCGTCAAGGTCAGCGTAAAAGGTAGAAGATAATCTTGGATTTTTCTGCGTCCTCAGATGGGTATAAGGTGCAGAACTTAGGATAAGTATCTCTAGGTTTCTGATGGGCACCAGAGAGATAACATTACGGCCTCCTCACAGTCTCAGTCAATCATAGTGCCATGATGAAGAGAAAGGATTCGACAATGAGTATAACAGTCTCCACGCAAATATGATCTTGGTGATCTGTCTCGGTGATACTCTGTCTCCTTATCGAGGGTAATGATCTCAATGTACTGAAGTCATGACATAATGCAGTTGTAATATATCTCGATGATCACAACAATCTCGACATGATTATGACGGTCTCAAAGATCCTACAGTCTTGATGGTGAGGATCACAATGATCCCACAATAGCACACAATTTCGTCATATTTTTTATACCCTCTCGGCATACTTACAGTCACAATTATAATGATAAGGATATCAGTGCATACTTTTTCTTGACATTCCCAATAGATGAAACATATCTATGATGACTAAGATCTCAGACATATATGCGTGATGAAAAGATCTCACAGTGACTCACCTTGTCTCGACATACTTCTAGATGTTTACATAATCTCTACCTAATGTCAATTATGATCTCGGTATATAATCATGATCCTAAAGAAGATAATGTGATTATCTCAGTAATGGAGCAGCAACAATGATCTTTTTGTCATAATGAAGATCTCATTTAAGGAACAACAGTGTCGCAACAGTAATAAAGATCTCAGTGGCGCAGTCGTGATGGATTCTGTGTTGCAACAATGATGATGACCTCAGTAGTGACAAATAAGAGGATTGGTGTCTTGGTCTTGGAGTGGTAGAATAAGTCAAGGGTCATGGTCTTGGTGTTTTTCAATTAGAATCTATATAAGAAGAATTTTTGTGCAGGTTTTCCTCTCCAAGAGGGAGAGGTTTTGGCCTTGGCAGAATGCCAAACATCTTGTGTTCTTGTCTCTTTGTTTTTAATAGCAGTTTGATGTAGTAAACACACACACTAATAATGACAAAGAAGATCCAGCTAAGATAAAATTGTAAAAACACTTCACAAATTGTTATCGTGATAAGAAGAATCTTAATTAATTCTGATTGCCCTAGCATTTTTTACATTGGGGCCACTGAATATCTGTGTGTTTTAAATTTATGTGATTTGGTAGACCTTTTCTAAGGTCAATCTCCACACATACTATCGCAAAGGTGAAAATACCTTTCTTTTTTCTTTCAGAGTCCCTTTTTTTAATTTTCCTAGGGTGTTTCCAATATCCTTTAGGACCTTATTGTGTTAAAAGGGAAGAGGAAGATTTGGGATCCTCACCCAAATCGACATTTTTGGGACCATCATTTTGATTGAATCTGTTAGAGTCGGTCTAGTCAGTCCTCCGTCAAAGATCAAACCTCTTTATGCATTTCATGATTAGGTGTCCCGCTCCATTCTCCCAGTTGCATTCCGCTAGGGGCATGCCATAATCTAACAGAGAAGGTCATTATAGTCATTCCCCCTCATGTCTGGCTCCTGTTGGCTCGGGTCTTTTGTCAATCATAATAAAACTCCATGATAGTCAAGGTCTGGTCCTTTAAAGGAAAATGGTCATTTCGAGGTCTAGGTCTAGGAATTCATCAATTTGGTACTTGAACATGTCCAGTAGAGCCATGCAGACCAGAGTGAGGCCCTTACACAGTTATGGTTCAGAAAGCTTCATCATCATGTGGATAGACTCTGACTCTTCTTCAAAACTATATTTTGAAGAAAAGTCAAACAGTGTCATTTATGACAAAATTTTCAAAAAAGTCATCAAGTGATTTTTTCAGAGGCAGTCATGGTTTCAGTGGCCAAATTTCCTGTCATGCAATCCCCACAAAGAGTTCCGAAAATTTCATCATTCGAGCTAAAATTTCAAAGGGAAAGTGAAAATCAGTGTGTTTTAAAGTCAGTGAAAAAGTGCAAAACTCAAACATTAGAAAAATAGGTTTTTGAAGAGGAAAAAATTAAACCCATCCCTTCCAAGGCTATATATACCAATTTTTGTCAAAAGCAAATGCATTGTTCCATTACAAGTCTTGGAGAAGTGTTGGAAAGGCATGAGTGTGCATTGGTGAGCGATTGAGTGAGTTGGAGGCGACCTTGGAGGGCGCGGCGCATATAACCAGGAGCGCAGCCCACACAGAGGGCGCGGCGCATATAACCAGGAGCGCAGCCCACACAGAGGGCATGGCGCACACGCAGCCTGCCCACAGTGCAAGTTTATTAAGGGCGTGACGCATACCCAGAGCACGGCACACTGGTCTTTGCACGCAGTGCATACAGTCAGAGGCTTAAGCGAGCAACTGGAGTCCGTTGGAGGTGAAGACAAGGGCGCGGCGCACACAAGCAGGGGCGAGGTGCACACATAGGGCACGACGCACACAAGCAGGGGCACGGTGCACACTTAGGGCACGGCACACACATCACCCGCCCACCATTCAAGCCCATAATGAGCGCGGCACACACAAACAAGGGCACGGCGCACACCCGGGGCACGGCACACACAGACAAGGGCGCGGCGCACAGAGATAAAGCACCCAGAACGTGCCAAAACTCCATCAAATTTTTTGTGAAGCCCCTCTAATTGCAAGGTAGGCTCTCAAAATCACTTGTGCATCAAATTTGATAAAGATATGGTGGGTTATTGCCAGTGATTGAATGAAAAAACATGTCATAAAGCAAACACAATAAGACATCAAAGAAAAACCATTTTCTAGGGTTGTGTAACAGTGTCATTGTTGACAAGGCTTGATTTTTCCTTCCCTACCCCTTTTCCTTATTCCCCCATGTCATTTCTCCTATTACCACTACCCTAACACTACCAAACTCATATTCCCTTTCCCCTCCTCCTATTGCTCAATTAAAAACCCCAAAACCCTACCCCATCAAAATACCCAAACTCCTCCCATATCCCTAACAAATTTCTCCCTATAAACCCTATCCCCATTTCATCACTCCCTTCCTAACATTCCCTGTTTCATTTGTTCCCCTTGGTAACAGATACTACAAAGGCACCTAGCCTCACACCATCATCAAAGGGGCAGCCTAATCACAGTCCACATTGCAGTCATGTCATCACAACATTTGTCCGAGTATGAGAGGGAGACACAGAGTGACTCATCCTCAGAAGCGAAGGCTCCCAGGAGACACCACAAGAGTGGAAAACATGTCAGGGATGAACCCACTACCCTCACCGAGTTACAAGAATGCCCTCTTGCCATGTCATGCTTCCAGCACCTATCATGTTTCGAATTTTTTCAAAGGGTGACAAATGTCAGAGTTCATCATGAGTTGGCCTATTTATTTGTGCTTCATCTACATGGAGGTCAGTCTACCTTGGCCGGGGTCACTTTCACATTGACACCCGAAGCTATATCAGTTGCAACAGGTATACCAAATGTTGGGGAGAATTGGCATAAGAAGAAGAAGGTGGAAAGGAAACACTATGAGCCTTACATCAAAACCGGATTCTTGAATGAGCTCACAAGAGTATTTCCCTTCAGATACTTGAAGAATGAGTATGCTCCGCTCATGAGATTGGTCATGAAATACTTCAGCTGTGAGGGGAGGTTCTCTCAGCTGTATGCCTATCAAATCCGCTTGCTCATGCACTTTACAAGGGTGAGGATGATGAACCTCCCGTTTTTAATATGCAAGAATATAGAGAGGATGAACACTTTCATGTTGCATAAGACCCCTCAGCAACAGCTTAACAGTGTGTATCACTTCACGCTTATCCGGATTTTGGTAGATGACCAGTTGGGATTGCAAGGCATTGCTTGGGAGGACTTCATCTCCCGTGACTTCTTCAGCGCACCACAGGTACTATCAGAGCCCGAGCAGGAGTTGGGTGGTCCTTCTTATCAGCATGAGCACCATGAGACCACGATCATGCCATTTTTGGTGACATATCATAAAGGCAATAGGAACTTGTTTGCAGCAGCAAAGCGAGTGTTATCTCCACCCGGGGTGGAAGGGGCCTCACTTATGGCATCGACTACATAGGTATTGGACAAGGGCAAGGAGCCTGTGCATGATGAGGGACCATCAGGTGTATAGGAGACCGATGTCATCCTCATTTAGGATGAAGAGACAAACGCAGAAAATGCCAAACTTAGGATGACCATTCAGGAGCAGGACTCAAAGATACACGACTTGATACACAATATGGAGAGAGCTAGATGGCTCATCAAGTATATGGAGCAGAGAAACAAATAGCTGGAGGACCAACAGACGATCATGGAGCTGCAAAGCATCCGTGAAAATCGATAAGCTGCCCAGCAGAGGAGGATCTAGCTCACTAACTTGGAGCAAGAGATCAATAACGACCGTGAGTCTTGGTTAGATTCGGTCAATCTACACTTGGAGAAGCTTTTGAAGAAGGAAAATAGGGACAAGACCATATTGAGGAGGATGGCTTGTCATTATAGGGCACGGAACATGAGCGCAAAGGCCCGAATAAGGAGCTTGAAGGCTAAGTTGAGCAAAGCAACAAAAGAGGAAAAAGAGCAAGATCGGCTTCGAATCTTGGCTGAAGCTTCCTTGGCACAGCATAGTACTTCATAGAGGACTTCCAGCCCAAATTTCAAGGAATTTGGGGAAATTTTGGTCACATGACAAATTTTTGGCACAAACACAGGTTTTTTCTCTATACGCGCCGCGCCACCGGCGCGACGCGTAAGATTGGGAGCTCCAAATGAGAAATGGTTTGCATTTTTGGATTCAACATGCAAAATCATGACTATTGGCACATGGAGCAAGAAATTTGGAGAAGATCTTGTCCACCAAAAGGGAAAAAAACACTCAAAAATGGCCTCACTACCCCTATTTTGACACACAGGAAGCAGTCTTGGGAGAATGAATATTTGGAGGGGAAAATGAGCTCCAAATTCAAAAATTCCACTTGGGTTGGAAAGTAGACAGGACAGGCTTTCCAACGAGCACACTTGAGCACATTTTGGACTCCTACAAGTGCCTCAAAACTGGCCTCAAAGTGGCGTGATGCATACAGGAAAAGGGCGCGACGCATATAGGAAAAAGGGCCAGAATGCCTCTATTTTGTGAAATTTCGCTTCCCGACTCTTTTTAAGTGGGCCCACTCATATGCACTTCAGTTTTTCGGCACCTAAGGTAGTTTTATAAGTATTTTCACTCCAGATGGTCAGTTATCCAAGTGGCAAAGGAAGGCAAAGGGCCACCCAAGCCATTTGTCATGTTTGTGGCGCGGCACCTGTAGCTGTTGTTTGGCTCTCCACCTTCATTTTGTAATGATTCGAGTAACTCCCCAACCCTTGGGCATTCTATCTCTTCATGGCACATTCTATATATTGTATGCAAATCATTTGCAAAAGGTTGGTTGGCTTGTAACATCTGGGAGGCTGTGGGAAAGAAACTTTGTTTCTGCATTATATATTTTTTACAGAGGATTAATGAAAGGCAGTGGCTCTGTTTCATGAGATTCATGTGGTTGTGAGTGTAGGAAATGTGTCTCTTATGTTTCATATGTATCTTGTTATGTTTCATAGCTCATTTCATATTCATTTCCATTGAAATTTTCTAAGTTAGCTAAGGTAGAATTCAATTTTATTGCTCTGCCTGTGGGAAAATTTCATGTTCAGTGTTCATTCTTCTATTGAAAAGGATTCATGTTTTCCATGCCCTTTTCACCCTCTTAATCAATCTCTCCATTCTGCACTATCTTAATCTAAATTTCTAGGCTTTCTGCCTATCTTGCCTCACGAAATAATATGTGCCTTTGTATTAAGTTCTCTGTTCATTGAGGTTCATTGGTCCCATACCATCCCAGAAACACAGTCATTCATAAAAAGCACTTCTTGTATCCGTATTCACTTACTAGCCTAAGATAAATAGTCCACTGAAAGTCATCTCAGGCCATTTCATTTATCTATCCACTGAGTGTGACTCGGAGAGAGCCCTCTCCTATTCTGGTAGGGCTAGCTACCAGACTGAGCGTGGTTTGTGGTTACCCTGAATTTTGCCTTCTTTTAGCCTAAGGCAGATTTAGATGCTAACATAGTGGCGACTCCACTGGGGAAAAATCAAATCCCCTTGATTCTTAATAATTCTAAGCTTTTGGATGATAAGTTTAGGATTTGATAGGCTGAGTAAAGTAAGTTGTGTCCATTGATTTTTCTCAATAGCACGCTGGCTTCTCGAAGATACACCAAGCTAATCCAGATCCCAACCCTCCACTCATCTACGAAAATCCCAATTTGATCTCAAGAAATCGTCATCAAGAAATCTCTATATCGCCCATGCTCAAATCTCATTCATGCCTAGACATTTTTGAGTATATTGAAGAGCTAGAGTTTGATGAGTAGTTTTAATTATCGTTGTTTGAAACCAAGTCCGAAAGAGCGGTTGACTCTACTGTCCACAATCCACATTTTCTTGTAGACTTGGAGACGGAAAGGGCTAACTGGTCTATTGATAACTACATAATAGCTCAGCTTCAAACTCCCATCGCTAGCCCCTTAAAAATTGTGCACACTCCTCCAACACCTTCGAGGACAAATCCAACAAGAGTGATGGCTGACCGTTTCGCACCGCTTGTTTTGCCTCAAATTTTAGATGATATGCCCATTGATTACCAAAGCAAAATCCCATTCTTTGATGGCACTCCTAATGGCATTACTGCGCAGCAACATGTGGACAGAATGGTAGACTTCTATGGACTTCATGAGATAGATGCGGAGAACGTGGCGATGAGACTTTTTGTACAAACATTTGCAGGTGAAGTAAGGAAATGGTTCAGAGGTTTACAAGTTGCACGTATCGCTACCTTGGCAGACCTAAAAAGACAATTATTAAACCGCTGGGAAGTGAAAAAGAATCCTCTTCAAATTCTGTCCGAATATGAGCAAATCAAGAGAAACGCTTGTGAGTCGGTCCAAGATTATTGCATTAGATTCAATACAATGTATAATGAAATTCCAGATAATCTAAGGCCACCTGTGGGACTAGCCATGTTGAAATTCCCGGATGGTTTTGATGCTGATATGGCTTATCAATTGAGAGAAAGAGAACCGGCTACAATGGAAGACATGTAGAAGATAGTAGTCAACGTTGAAGAAAATCTGCTGACCAAGAGAGCTAGAGCAAAAGCAGAGAAGAAGGTCACTGCAAAGGAAGAATCTTCCTCGATAGATCAGCTACTTTGGAAGGTAGAGCAGATGCTTGAGAGAGTGAAACTTGACAAACCAGAGCCACAAGTTAGAAATCCTAACTTCTGTGGCCAACAACAACCACAGTATAGAATAAGACAGAGAGATCAGCGAGCTCAAGAGCCGATTGCACAACAACCAGTACAAACACCTTTGCAGCAGAATTTTGTGCATGGATCGAAATCAGATGAAGACAGGAATGTAATAGGCGAAGAAAATCATCTCTTTACTCCTGACGATTTGCCTACTTATCTCACTGAAGAGGAGGAGTATGCAGAGAATTCAGCTGCACATAAAGATGGAGATTTCATTCTAGCAAGCAACACCGTCTTGGAGGAGTAATCAGATGAATACCAAAGAGGCTACATGAATGCTTTGTCCGCCCAACAGCAACGATATTCACTTAGAAACAGGGACGTGCCGGTCAGACCCATTCAGAAAAAGAAGGATGTTGAAGCACCAAAGAATGATTCAGCTGGTACACAAAGGAAAGGAAAGGAGGTGGTTGAAACAGAGAGCAGCAAATCAACACCAGCAGAACCACCACATCAGCAAGTTACATTGAAAGAAAGGGAGAGGAAAGAAATCCCAGTCAAAGAGGTAGAAAGGATTCCCGCTTTCAATTTAGAGAATGAGATTTCCAAGCTAAAAATATTCATCCCTTTGACTGAAATATTGAAGAACAACAGTTATAAAGGACAAGTATCTAAAATGCTAAATTTGGACCCAATGTCCGACATGGTGAATGTCGAGGATGATCAACCTGAAATGATTTTTGGGCCAGCATCAAATGGTGAGTCTCATGACAGCGATGTACCACCTTTTTACATCAGTTTAAGGTTGCATGATTTTGTGTTACATAACGCCATGTTCGATTCCGGAGCCTCTCACAATCTCATGCCTAAGGCAATCATGGACAAGCTTGGTCTGGACATCACCCAGCAATATCATGATCTCTATTCGTTCGATTCCAGCAGAGTACGATGTATAGGTCTCATCAAAGACTTGGTTGTGAGTTTAGATCAGCTACCCATGAAGAATGTCTTGATGGATATTGTGGTGGCAGAAATTCCTCCAAGGTTTGGCATGCTTCTTTCCAGGTCTTGGGTAGCGAAACTAAAAGGGACACTACAGCTAGATTTCTCCTATGCAACGATTCCAGTATTTGGACAAATGAGGAAATTATATCTGGAACAAAAAATGAAGTACATGATCACAAGCAAGGAGAAACCGATAAATCATCCTATTAACTATGTACATACAGACTTAGAGTCTTTTGTTTTGTATTCAGATAGTTTAAATGATATAGATAGTCAGTTGGTAGAAGCAGATGGTATTCCAGAAATAACAGAAAATTTTAGAAAAGTTTTGAAGAAAGAGGAACAAGAACGGCAAAACACCGTTGGGCAATCAGCTGAAAGCAATGGACAACAAGCAGGCAAGGCACAACAAACAAATTTCCAGCACTTGCAAGAGGAGGAAGAAGGTTTGTGAACCATGGATTTTGATGGAGCAATGGGAAATGATGGCGTTGGAATAGGAATTTGGGTACGCAGTCCTTTCTCCGCCCCAAACAAGGTCCCTAGTAACGTATGGGTATGCTCTTACAAGTTGGCTTTTGAATGTTCAAATAATGAAGCTGAGTATGAAGCTTTGATTGTTGGCCTAAAGATTTTAAGAAAGTTTAACGCTAAGAGAATTTCAGTATATGGCGACTCCGAATTGGTTATCAAGCAGGTCAGAGGCGAATATCAAGCAAAGCATCCTACGATGCGGACCTACCGTAACGCAGTCCTAGAAATTTTGAAATTATTTTCAGAATACACCTTGACATGTGTGCCTCGCATACAAAATAGCATTGTTGATGCTCTTGCTAAGGCAGCGAATAGTTTAAAAATCCCAATGAACTCTAGTAACAAATTCGAAATCCATGTCAAGCATCGTCCAACCATTCCAGACAATCAGAGATATTGGCAAGTGTTCCAAGATGATGACGATATTGATGATTTTCTGCAAAACAAAGGCAAGTTTAGAGAGACCTCAATTGATGAAGAAAATGATGATGGAAAAGGCAATGGTACAGATGAAATGCAGATCAATGAAATGGACGTGTTGCAGCTGAAGAATAACGTTATTCCCAAAGGCTTGATACCTCTAGAAGAACTCTTCGATCAGGATGATGTAGCCCGCAAGCCAAATTGCAACCAACAGAGAAGGGTGTGGAAGAGGACAATATCGGGACAGCTGCAAATCCTAAATTGGTAAAATTGTCCAAAGCATTGCCGCCAAAGATCAAGGACAAATATATCAATTTGATGTCTTCATTTGCATATGTGTTTGCTTGGGACTATTCTAACTTAAAGACATATGACACCAATATAATTCAGCACACTATACCCATCAAGCCCAATCAAAAACCATTCAGACAGAAGTTGAGAAGGCTGAATCCAAAGTTGTTTCCATCTATTGAAAAGGAAATCAACAGGTTGTACAAATCAGGGATCATTGTGCCAATTAGATTTTCAGATTGGATCTCTAACTTGGTGCCCGTAAGGAAGAAGACAGGTGAGATTCGCTTATGCATTGATTTCATAAATCTCAACAAAGTTTCATTGAAGGACAACTATCCACTGCCCAAAATGGACCATATACTTTAGCAAGTAGTGGGGGCATCTCGCATGTCATTGCTTGGTGGTTATTCCGGATATAACCAAGTTTCTGTCCATGAGGATGACCGAGACAAGACAGCATTCACCACTCCATGGGGGACCTTTCATTACGAGAAAATGCCTTTCGGTTTGAAGAATGCGGGTGCCACATTTCAGCGTGCTATGGACTTGGCTTTTGTGAACGAGAAGGATGTCTTTTTGGTGGTGTATTTGGACGATTTGATGGTGTTTTCTAAATTTGATGAAGAGCACATGTACCATCTTAAAACTGTCATCCTAAAGTGCAGAAAATATGGCTTGTCGCTGAATCCAAAGAAGAGCTTGTTCACCATGGAAGAAGGCAAACTACTCGGGCACATTATCTCCAAGGATGGCATCCGTATTGGCCCGGCACGAGTGCAAGAAATTCAGCAAATAGATCTGCCCCGAAATAAAAAGGAGATACAATCATTCAATGGCAAGATGAACTTCCTCCGCCGATTTGTACCCAATTTCGCGGAGCATCTAAGGGAAATGACAAACATGCTTAAGAAGGACAGCCAAATGAAATGGACGGAAGAGGTGGTAAAATCTTTCAATTTGGTCAAATTGGCTCTTTCCTCAGCACCAGTTCTAGTAAGCCCGGACTATACTCAGGATTTCATATTGTTTTCATTTGCTTTGGAGCATACTATGGCAGCGGTATTATTGCAGAAGAGAGATGATCATGAAAGACCCATTGCATTTTTCAGCGAAGCTATAAGAGACGCAGCTTTAAAGTATAACATCATTGAAAAGCAGGCTCTTGCACTTGTGAAGGCATTGAAAGATTTCCAGGTGTATATTATACATTCTCACGTTCTGGCCTATGTTCCTAACGCTGCTGTAAAAGATGTTTTAGTGCAGGCCAATCCGGAAGGAAGAAGAGGCAAGTGGATTGCAGCCTTGCTGAAATATGACATAGAAATAAAGCCCACAAAACTGGTGAAAGGACAGGGATTGGTGAAGCTAATGGCTGAATCAAACTTGCATGCTTTGGACATAAATCTGATCGTTGCTTTGTCCGATGAGAACGATGAAGAACCGCTAATTCAGGTATCTGAAATGTTTTCTCTTTCTCCATGGTATTCCAATATCATATATGTGCTCAAAAATTTGTCACCTCCGCCCGGCATGACTAGAAACAAAGCGAGAACACTCAAGTTGAAGGTTGCCAAGTTCTGCATTCTTAATTTAGCACTGTATTGGAAAGATCCCGGTGGCGTTTTGTTAATTTTTTTGGTGGAAAAGGAAGCAAAGCAAGCCATGGAGGACTGCCACCAAGGAGACTGTGGAGGTCACCTCTTTTGGAAGTCAACAGCGAACAAAATTTTGAGAGCGGGGTACTATTGGCTGACATTGTTTGCTGATGTATATAAGATGGTTAAGCATTGTCATAAGTGTCAAATTTTCGAAGGAAAGCGAAAGTTACAGCCTCTACCACTCAAGCCCATAGAGGTGAGCGCCCCTTTTCAGCAATGGGGGTTGGATTTCATTGGCGAAATTCATCCCGCTTCTTCCGGAAAGCATAGATGGATCCTCACAGCCATAGATTACTTCACAAAATGGATTGAGGTGATTCCCACCAGACAAGCTACGGATGTGGTAATCATTTCATTCCTTGAAAATAACATCTTGTCTCGCTTTGGTTGTCCGAACAAGCTAATCACCGATAATGCATCAGCTTTCAAATCAAAGTGGATGGTAGAATTTTGTCATAAATATCCCATTATTTTGGGTCATTCAACTGCCTATCATCCGCAAGGCAATGGATTGGCGTAATCTTCAAACAAATCATTGGTCAACATAATTAAGAAGCTTCTGGAAATGAACAAGAAGAGCTGGCATAAGAGGTTAGTAAATGCACTTTGGGCAGATCGGGTCAGCCAGAAGAAATCCATAGGTACGTCACCCTTTGAGCTGGTTTATGGAGTTGATACAATATTTCCTTCCTCTCTCACTGCCCCGGTTGTCAAACTTCTTCAGGAGGCCGGCAGTGAAGAAGATCCCATGCAGAGGAGGCTGAATCAAATGGTCCACTTGCAGCAGACCAGAGAAGAAGTTTTCAAGAACACATCCAAATTGTAGGAGAAAATCAAGAAAATTTATGATAGAAAGGCAAAGGTGGATAAATTTTAGGTGGATGATGTAGTGTTGAAGTGGGATGTAAGGAATGAGGAGAAAGGCAAGCACGGTAAGTTCGAGAACCTCTGGAAAGGTCCTTTCAAGATCGCAGCATATCGGGGGCAGAATGCTTTTCTTCTTAAGGAAATAAACAGGGAGGATTGTCCAGGAGGGCCGATCAATGGTCAGTTGCTCAAGCAGTACCACTTCTAAGTTATTAACACTGCTTCCACTGTCATTGTAAATACCATTTTATTTCAGTTTCGTTATAGTTGTTCAAACTAGTCTTTAAGTCATTTTAATGTCAAGTTTGAGTTAGTTTTTTGGTCATTTCAGTTTCATAAATGAGTCAGAGTCCTGTATTATTTATCAAAATGATGACTCCATAGCCCAATGGACGAAGGCACTGTCTAGCTCCTCCA